>JBBMEG010050371.1:0-13944 GCA_037832605.1 Cyclanthera cordifolia
AAAAAAAAAAAAAAAAAAAAAAAAAAAAAAAAAAAAAAAAAAAAAAAAAAAAAAAAAGAGAGAGAGAGAGAGAGAGAAAGAAGAAGAAGGAGGAAGAAGAAGAAGAAGAAGATAAGTTTATGAACCTATTTGATGCAGTATAAAGTTAAAATAATCTAAAGAAAACACTATTAAACAAAAAATAAGAGTTGATAAAAGTATATAACTTATATGAGATTAAATTGTAATTATGTATAAGAAATTATGAGTTTGAATCTCTATTCTTGTCGTTAAGGTTTAGGGTTAAATACTCATCATACTTTGTCCTATTTTATAATTCGGAAAATAAATAATTTTTGAAATATAAAAAAAGTACATCAATTTTGACTATTTCTTGAAGTACTATTTCCTTGTTCATTTAACAAGTTAACTCATGAGGGCATTGACAAATGAATATAAATGGAGAGCATTCACTAATGATTATGATTTCAAGACATGAACAAAAAGATTATTTATTTTAATAGTCACCTACTTTCCATTTATTTCTATTGACACTCAAATATTGTAAAGTCGGTTTTATAAATTATTAACGTTAAGTTAAGAATGAGTTTTAAACCAATAACTTAATGATCAAGTGTTTTGACAATTAACCGATAAAATTAAGTGAATGAGTAATTTGATCTGTCCATCTTTCTTAGGTGCATTTGGATTTTGAAATCGTCGACGAAAGGAGAAGAAAGGAAGAGAAGAGGAAAAAATATAATGATTTGAAAATATGAAGTATTTGTTTGGAGATTGATGTTTTAGAGAAGAAAAGTTGGAAAAACTATTTTTAGAATTTGTATTTAAGAGAGAACATGTTTAATTTAGATAAAATTTGATTTAAAGTTTGATGAGATTTTCAAGATAAGTTGAAAATAGGTTGAGGATGAGTTCGACAGAAGTTGTAATATAATAAAAACAAACATGGAGTTGAACTCCTACTCTTCCTCTCCTCTTCCCCAATTCCAAATCCAAACACTCCCTCAAACTCTTTTTTTTTATTATGAAAAACATCATTCTCAAGTTATACTTGCATGGCATATTTAGAGAGATGGCAAGGGATGAAATTCGAAAAATATCATTTGATACAAAAGATTACCATCACATCAATTACTAATTTAATTGATTTAATTTCACTTTTTTTTTTTTTTTTCCTTCCCTTCCTTTTCTTATCTTCCTTATCTTCTCGTTCCTGCGATAGCCAAACATCCAAACTAGCCAAAATATCATCATCCTCAACCTCAAGTAAGGTCCAATACAAAATTGATGTTACACAGTCCTGATTTTTCAGGACAATGCTAAGCTAAAGAAGATATGGCAAAAATTAGCAAGAGTTTAATCTCTTTTTCTTTTTTTCTTAATTTTGTTTTCTAAAGGAGAAGAAGATGAGCAAGAGTTTAATCTATTTTAATTTAAAAAACTTAGAACCTAATCAAAGTCCTACATAACTAATACACCCCCTGCCAAGAAGAAGTACTCTGCTAATAGTCCCCATTCAAACACTCTGCTCTTCATATTTTACTATGCCTCTTCCTTCATAGATCCTCCCCCTTGCCTCATCTGCCTGTAGCATGACAACAATAAAAATTCACACCACATCAGCACAAACACTAAACTACTAAAGTCTTCTTGCTTTAAACTTTCTAGCTTTTCATGAACATGAGAGTTAAATATGCTTTAGCCTTTTTTTTTTTTTTTTTTTTATTCGAATTCTTGACATCTTGGTCAACCATCATGCTATCGTGTCAGTGGAGTTGCATTTTTGTTGGCTACCTGAGCTATGGTATTTTTTTAGTTTAACGACAAATAAGGGTATGACCGCTTATATTAGTCGAGCTAACTTTTGTTAAGACATGTTTATAAAACAAAGATGGTGACCTAAAACTAACGTATGTTTCTATAAGGAAATAAAAAAATCAACAAATATATGTTCAGTTAACTGTTTTATAGAACTGTTTAGATATGTGATACCCCACAATTACTAAGTTGGGAGTCTCTCTATCGGTCAGTGTCTTAGGATACAAACAAAGTGTCTTGCATTGGTTAGAAGAGAAGAAGATCATGGGTATACAAGTGATGATAACCATCTTTATTGGTATGAGGCATATTGGGTGAAACCAAGAACAAATGCGTGAAGGTGTATGAAAGTGGACAATATCATACTAATGTAAAGATTCGAGTAGGGTTGTCATCCTGAACCACATAAATCATCGTGTTTTGTTTCATGTGTTTTTACTCTGTTTCTTTGATCGTTGTTTCGGTTTTAATAACAAAAACTATTGAAGTTCTCACCAAAAAAGCACTTCGTCAAAGAAAAAGTAGTGTGGCCATTGTTATTCTAGCTCGGGATTTCACAAAACAAGAAAATGTAAACAAAATAAGAGAATCTGATATGGAAAATTTGGACCTGATTTTTCCAATTTACACGGCTGATAACGATTGCAAGTAGAAGCATCTGCACAAAAGCCCCAATTTGAATGCCAATCCACAGGCCCTTCCCTCTAAGATTTGTCCAGAAACCAAGAGCAGCAGCAAGTGGATTTCCACAGAGATAGAAAGCCCCTAAGTTGATATAAGCCCCGACCCGCTGCCAACCACATCCTCTTACAATACCTGATTTAACAAACAACAACGTTGACATGTTGAATCATATTAAATCATCAATCAACTCGCCTTGAGTTGATGGGTTAGAATAAATTTTAACTATAAAATCATATCAATGAATCAATCAATACTCTTCACTTGTAGACTTTAAAATTTGAAAATGCCTAACAAATGAAAATAAATATTAATTGAGAATAGGAGTGGACAAGGTTTGAATACATGACATCCTGGTAAGCACATTGAATCATGAATAACTTATTAGTAGGATGTTAGGTTTAGTATATTAGTAACTTGTATTAGGTTTATTAGGCCCGTTAGACCCATTTAGTAATTAGGTTTAACATTAGGATTATGGTTAAAAATAGGTTTGAGATGTAAACCTATATATATAAACATTACCTTTATCAGTAATAATATGACGATTTTTTAGTCTCAAGCTAATTTACATAACCCAAAAGCTCAATAAGTTTAATTTAACAGTAAAAAAACCATTGCTTATTACTGCAACACAAGCTTAATTACCTGAAAGAACTCCTTGAGTACCATCCAATATCATTGATACACATATTAGAGGAGCCATGACAGCAACATAATCCACAACTTCCTTCTCATTGCTGAAAGCATAACCGAAAACGTGGCGTAGAGCGAAGAGGGCTATGCTTACGATGACGACCTCCACGACTGCAAGAAACATCGATGCCCCGGCAGCTAGACGAGCAGCTTGTGGCTTCCCTGCTCCTAGTTCATTTGAAACTCGGGTACTGCAGCGATCAATTTCAAGAACAAAATGTGATGCAAATTTAACTGATGTTTACTTGATAACTAGCTAATCTGCAAAAGAACTTAAGGCATACCTGCCTGCAGAACCAATTCCATAAGCCAATGTGAAAACTGTTGTCATGGAATTGAAGCTGTTCATAAAAGCCAACTGTCACTTGAAAAATGTTTCTTTTTCAAAGAGATAAACAAAAAATTAAGACCCCGTTTGATAATCATTTAGGCCCCGTTTGATAACCATTTCATTTTTTGTTTTTGGTTTTTGAAATTTAAGTCTACAACTACTACTTCAATACATAATTTACATGATTTTAATGTCTACATCTTACTTGTGTTTTAAAAACAAAATCAAAATTTGAAAGCTAAAAAAAATAGCTTTCAAATACTTGTTTTAGTTTATAAAATTTAGTTAAGAATCATATACTTACTAAAAAAAAGATGAAACATACGTAGAGGATTCAGGTAAATATAAGCTTAAATTTCAAAAACGAAAAACGAAATGGTTATCGAAAGGGGTCTTAGTTTTTCGTTTTTGAAATTTAGACTTATATTTACCTAAATTCACTACATATGTTTCATATTCTCTTTAAGTAAGTATAAGAATTCTATCCAAATTCCATAAATCAAAACAAGTATTTTAAAGTTTTTTTTTTTACTTTCAAATTTTTGTTCGTTTTTTAAAACACAAATAAGATGTAGACATCAAAGTCATGAAATTTATGTGTTTGAGTAGTAGTTGTAGGCTTAAATTTAGAAAACTAAAAATAAAAAATGAAATGCTTATCAAACGGGGGTCTAAGTATCACATTTCCTTTTCATCTTTTTGTGATTATGTCTCTTTCTCATGTTTTGGTAATTATCTTTTTATGATATAATTGCATGATTGGAGGGGCTTTCTTTTAACCCGGTGTGAATCATGTTAAGCTTTTGTTTAGGCCTGGTCTGATGTAAATATTTACAAGGCTTAGTTTATTTTAACCAGACATCTAAGTTCCTAATTATATGAGTTTTGTTGTATTTTTTAAGTCATTTCAGCCTTTGTGATCATTAATGCATTCAATAACAAGATTACTCCAAGATTGCCAACAACAGAACTCAACCGGCATAGAGTATAGACCTAAAACCAAAAGATCATGTGTACGAATCTCCTACTCTCAACTCAAATGTTTTTTAACTTAAAAGAAAGAAAGAACGGATTACTCCGAGATAATCTCAAACTAAATTGCGTGAAATTGGCTCTCCTATCCTCTAGACCATGTTTGTTTTTAGTACAACAAAAGTGGAAATCACAACTCCTCAAAACTTCTTGTTTGTTCTTTTTTTTGGTAGTAAACAATCAGGTTTAACCATTCATCTAATCCTCTAACAAATCTCATATTAAACCCTCTATCAAACTTCACGTCAAAATTTATGACCCAACCACTAATAACACCAATTCTCAAACAAGTAGTCAACTACCCAAACACTACTAACACTAATCTCCAAACAAATAGTTAACTCTTCCAACCACTACAAACACCAATCCTCAAACGAGTAGTTAATTACTTCAACTACCTCTAACATTTCCTCTCCTCTCCACTCCACTCTTTTCTGCCTAAAACAAATACATTCATAGGGTATGTTTGGTGTGGTAGGAAGGGTTGGGAAGGGAAGGGAAGGGATCATTTCCCATTGCTTGGCCCATCAACTTCTATCACATCAATCACTAATTTATTCTTACTTTATTTCATTTATCCCCTCCCTTCCCTTCCCTTCCCCTCCCTTCCCTTCCCTTCCCTTCATAGTCAAACATGCCCTTAGTGTTATATAGGTCTGCCATCATATTTCCATTTCATTAAAGAAAACTTCATTTCTTTCTTGGGAGGGGAAAAAGATGGATAATAGAGGATTACCAAACAGAGAGAACTGAGGACTCTAGCTTTGGATTTGGTAGAAGTCCAGACAATACTATAATCAGCTCAAATGACCACCATCCAAGGCTACAACCACCAGCATTAAAAAAATATAAAATAAAGCTCCATAATAATAATGAATATTTGAGAAAACAAAGAAAGTGAAAATGGATTACCAAGTCATAACTGCAGAAGGGATAGCAAAGTGAAGGAAGATTCCAATTCCTTTAAACAGCTCCATAGAAATAACACCTCGAGTTTTTGCACACTTACTAGAAAATCTCATGTATAACATAAGAAAAATCGCATTCAACCAATATGAAATACTCATGGCTAAAGCTCCTCCAAGGTTATTCAATCCTGTTTTATACACCAAAACCCAACAGAGGGGTATGTGCAGAAAAAAGGTAATCCAACAAAATATGAGCATGGGGATCACTAAAACTTGCATCTGAAAATATCTCATAAGTGGGTAAAGAAATGCAATAGCAATGAGGCCAGGTATAAGAAAAATCAAGTATTTCCCAGATTCATGTGATATCAAAGGATCTTGACCAAGGAAAACAAGTAGCTTCCCCATGTTGATCCATAACAAAGTTATAGGGAAACAAACTATAAGAAGACAGAATATAGCAGTGTAAATATGATTTCCAAATTTTTGATATTGTCCAGCCCCATAAGCTTGCCCACATAGAGTTTCAAGGGCACTAGCCATACCTATCTGCAAGATTGGTAAAGGACAATCAGGCATTGACAGAACAGAATTCAGAATCATAACTTACGAAAACCAAATAGACCAAAGATTCATAACTTCTAATGAATATTAACCCCTTTTTTTTCTTTTTGAAACCGAAAAATCGAAGCATTGCTCCACTATATCTAGGGTTATCACGCCTGTCCTTAGGTCACACACCAAGAGAGATAGAGGGAACGGAGAACGGGAGGTGTCTACAAATTAATATCTTAGATGAGTCTCGAACCTTGGACCTTGAAGGAACACACCTTCAAAGTCCAAGTCTTCAACCATTGTACCACCCCTTGGAGACTGAATAGTAAACTTATTGATTGCATAAATTGCAGGAATCACAGAAATAATCTTAATCATGGAAATGTTGTTTATAAATGTAGGTTGGCTGGGTGGAAACTATTCTGAAAATTGGGGACGATGAGCTTCTTTTATCAAGTGTAGTTTATTTACATCATTTTGATGAATGGCCTACAAAGTATGCGTTGAATTATGTAAATCACCAATCAACCTAAAAACTTAAGCTAGCAAGTTGGAGTAAATTTAATTATATCAACTAACATACTCTCTCTCTCACTTGTGGACTTAGAAATTTAGAAAATGTCATACAAGTGGAATTAATTTTAAATGGGGAGGGGTAAATTTACTTATACCAACTAACAGTAGGCATGAAATCCAAGAGGGTGCAAGGCAATGTGGCATGGTCCTAACTGTTAAATTATGTAAACCACTAATCAACCTAAAAGCTTAAACTAATAAGTTAAAGGTAAATTTACTAATAACACTCTCCTCACTCGTGGACTTGGAAATTTTAGATATGTCCTACAAGTGAAATTAATTTTAAATAACATGACAAGAGTTCGAACTCATGATCTCCTGCCCTAATACCATGTTGAATTATGTAAACCACCAATCAACTTAAAAACTTAAACTGATAGGTTGAGGTAAATTTAACTATATCAACTAACACTAGCATCTTGATACCCAATACTCAACATGTTATTGCCTTTGTTGATCTTTACCAAATTCAGCTTTGGCTATAGACAAAATTATCTTGAGTAAGGAATGTGATGAGCTACTAAGAACAGAGAAGTTCTTAGATACTATTGAATTTGAGTACAAAAGTAAACTCAACTATGCTAAAGCTCAAAGTGAATACCATCCTACTGTAGATATTAAGATATTATTGTCCTGAAATTTTTGCTTTCAAGCATACGACTGAATACAAACAAGGGTAGATCCATAGGTTTTCAAAGAGTAACAAAAGTTTACATTTTAACTTATCTGTACACGCATCAAATTTATCATTAGCCAAATCATGGTAAAAACTGACCAAACAAAATTTAGTGAGACTACCGTGCGGGAGGTTTGACACAAATGAAATAAAGATAGAGTTAGAATATATCCATAAAACATAAGTATACCCTAGCAGGGAGTAACGTCCATCCTTGACTTTTTTTATTATTTTGGTTTGGCAAATTAAAATTTTTTTTTAAAACCCTTAAACTTTGTTCTTTTTTTTGTTTTTTTAATTGCTTGTTCTATCAAAAGTGACAATATTACCCTTGGCCTCTCATAAATGATCTCAACACTTGCCAAGATTAAGCTCCAAAGCAAGAATGTTTATCATGTTGACTTTTTGTCCAACCTTAACTCGTAAGACAAATTTTCTACTTCAAAATATTTATAACAGGGCCAAAAGAGTAGTAGTTTAGTGGTATCAATGTACATCTAAGTAACATGAAGTCACGGGTTCGAATCTCCTTACTATGTTGTTGTAATTTTAAAAAAAAAAAAGAGGGCATAAAATTGAAACTTTGGTGACACGTTGATTTCATTGTTTAATAGTAATCCAGTTCAACACTATGGTCACGGGTTCAATTCTGAAAATCGGTATTTGACTCTCATTTACTTGAAAGGAATAGTGCTCTTATGTAGGATGTGTGGTCCCCTCCCCAATTTGTACTCAAAAAAAAAAAAAAAAAAAAACACAGACCCAACTCAAACTCTCTATCATCAAAGGGAGAAATGAAGACATTTTTTCAAAGCTAGTGGCCATATGAGTAATCCATTTACATGTCATTGACAATTGTTATTTGCATCTTACCATTTTGAAACACAACACCATCATGGTAGGCCAAAATCTACACATACTACCTAGGAAATAATTTCTTTCCTTAACATCCAAACATACGGTCACGTGTCGATGGAAACACTGTAGGTGAGTGATAGCTATCCCAAACATACACAGATAACCAAACAAACAAACAAAAAATATACAACAGCATCATATTACAAAATCTAAACACTAAACAAAACTAGCAATGGGAAGAACTTACAAGCACACTGAAGCCAGTAACGGCAGCCAAAGAAGTAGCTATGGCGGTGCTGGCGAGAGAAAGTTCATCGAGATGACCAACAATCATCAAAGAAGTAATCTGAATCAAGAACTGAGAGAGATTGATAGCAGCCAATGGAATCGCCAATAAACCAACAGCCTTCACTTCCCCAAAGAAAGCACCCCGCGTCGTCTCCCTGCGATCCTCGCCCCATTCCAGCAATGGCGATTCAGCCATGGCTAGAAAACAAAAAACAAAAAGAAGAAGACGAAGAAGAACAAATTTTTAGAAATCGGTGAAGTGATGGTGTAGATTGACGATAACAAACAAACAAACAAACACAAAATGAATACAGCTGTGTACACAACAGGACATATCAGGACCAGTTTTGCTGTCACATGTTCACGACTTCACCATCTCAAAATATCTCAGATCGGTAAGGTGGGGAGTCTTTCAACTACTTATAACACAGTGTGTGCTACTCCTCTTATTGTCAATTGATTTTGTGATGGATGCCCATACTTTTTAAATTGATATCAAAGCTCATTAAGCTCAAACGGATATGGTACGAACGTATGAAGATCTCACAATAGTTTTAAGACGATGGATGCTCACGCTTTCTAAGTCTGGCCTCACTTCATCTCTTCCCACCTTGGAAATTTTAAACAAACACGACTCTTTTTGGTTTGGTTTGGTTTGAAGAAAACTTTCCTAAAATGGAGGGAAGCCTTCTAAGGGTGACGTGCCATAAACCTTTTTTTCTTTATTTCCATGAAAATTTAAAGAAAAAAATATGTGGTACCAACTACTACCAAACAATCCAACTAAGGCGACACGAACTCTTTTGGTTTTTCTTTTTCTTTTTTTCTTCAAATTTTGATAATTATAATCATTTTTTTAATTATTATTAGAGTTCTTGTAATACTTGATGATTTGGAAAAAAATAAAATTTAGTTTGAAAAATAAAAATGTAGCCCTTCATGTTTTAAGAAAATCTAAAAAAAAAAAAAGTCTCTTCAACTCCTTCGATATCGCATCAAATATGCTAAAACGACCACAGCTCAACAATGCATTAGTTTTCACTCAATTAGTCGTTCGAGTCTCTCAATCTCTCTCATTACTAAAATACTTTCAAGGGACAATATCGTCTTCAATTTTTTAGACGAAAAAACTTTGAAACTCATGAGAGGAAAGCTTTTCGACAAGGGTAAGGCACTTGTGAGCTAATGATTGAAAGCTATTCATTGAGGACTATCAGTGAACTAATTGGAGACACGAAAATGATAGAAAATAAGATTCATAAATATGGAAGCTTTTTAGTATTTTTATCTAGACCGGACTACTGCTATACAATATACAAAATTACTTTAAAAACATATACTATTCATAATATTTATTTGTTTTTGTTTTATGCTGTATATGAAACTTTTTTTTATAATGGATGGACAAATAATTAAGTGAACATTGTATTTAAGTCTCATACCAAAAAAAAAAATTGATAAAATATGATTTCGGTTCCTACATTTTTATTGTTTTATTTTAGTTTAAAAGTTGAATTTTATTTTCTCTATTTTCAACCTTGTGTCATTTTAATGTTAGGGTTTCAATATATATATTTTTATATTCGACCTCTTCAAATTTTTAAATATTCAATTTTATTTTTAATTAAAAAACAAATAAAAACACATTTTATCTTTATTACAACTTTCTTTTCGTTAATTTTCTTTGAAAAAATACTGTTTTAGTTCGTTCACATTTCTCATACGTGTATTAAAAAAATTACTAATTTTCATAATATTAAAACTCACATTAAAAAATTGAACAAATTTTAAAATTTGTTGAAATTTTTTTAATATTTGAACCGTTGAGAATGATTAATTTCTCAATCAACAGAAACAAAGTAAAAAAAATCTAACAATCAAAAGAGTATTTTAATCAAATGTGTTTTTGAAGTAAAATATCAATAAATAAACAGAGCTTAAAATAGATTGACCAATAAAATACCATTTTGGCACATTTTGGTTCTAAAACTTTCAAAATAATAAATAAATAAACAAAAAAAATCAAAACTAATTGTTATGAGTGATTGAATTTTGAAGTTGATAAGAGAAGGGAAGTAGAAATGGAGGAATATAAGGAAACTGAGTAAATTAAAGATATTGAGTATTTGTTTGAGAATTTGTGTTTTATAGAAGAAATATTGTAATAAAAATTATTGGGAATTGTGTTTTAGGAGAGAAGATGTTTATTTTAGATTAAATTTGATATAAAATTTAATTTGAGATTTGATGAAATGTTTGAGAAAAATTGAAGAGAAGTTGAGAAGGAATTGAACAGAAGTTATGATGTATTAAAAACAAACATTATGTTGCTCTAATTGTAAATTTGAAGTCAATATTAATTAAAAATAGTTGAATTAAATTAATAATTGTAATACATCCATAAATAAAATGTGAAAGCAATTTTAAAATTTAGAGGAGTATGATAATTTTATTAAAGAAACATTAAAAAAAATAAGACCAATATTCTTTAAATGTCCACAGATCGAAACAAAACAAACCTCAAAATTTATAGATTAAAATTAAACTTTTAATAGTTTAAGAATTAAAATAAAATAAAATTCAAAATTCAAAATTGTATTAAAATTGTTAAATGACGAAAATGTTTAAAACCAAAATGATATTTTATTCAAAATTGATTTAAAAGAATTTGCTGTAGGGGACACTTTTGTTATGGTCTATTTTATTTATAACACTTTTTTATTTTGAAATATTTCATTAGCAAAATTTTGGTCAATTCTTCTATTATGCCTTCACAGTCTTGTGTTCAAAGACCATCTACTACCCTCATTCAAAATTATATCTGACTCTAGTCAAAAATAAAGAATATATGTGACACTACTTGAAGCGATTTGTTACACTAGTTGAAGACTATTTATTATATTAATTATCCATGATTTTTTTAGTCGTTTTACTAGATTTGTCCCAATTTTTTGAAAAAAAATTAATTCATTTTTTTTAACGCACGTGAAAATTCCCCTCGTTTAATATATATATATATATATTTATTTATTTATTTATTTATTTATTTATTTATTAATTGAAGAAATACGGATCAGTTTGTTATATTCTAGATCAATTACCTAAAGAGATGAATGTTTAGTAAGAGAGCAATTAAATTGGGATGGAATCGAACTCATGGCCTCGTGATTTTTGAACTATACTAATAATATTGTTGAATTACTACTCTTTTGACCGTACAACTATTTTTTTTTTTTTTTTTTGGAACAAAGTACAACTATGAACCTTTCAATGAAAATCCTAGACTTATCTTAACTTTTTTTTATATAAAAACTAACTAATCTTAACTTAATCATACAGATAAGTGGAGATCAAGTAATAGTGCATTTCTGTTTGTTTTTTTTTAAGGATTTTTGCTCCTTCATATAAATCCATAATCTTCAGAATTACTTCCCTGAGAAAGAAAAAGCCTCTCACCCGCCATTGTTGCCTGCGAATATAATAAATGTAGCCATAAGAAAGTCTCTGTATTAATATATATATATATATGTAACACTACCACCTAATATGTAACATTTTTCTAGTACTATTTTAATTTCATATTTAACATAATTGTACTTTCAACATTGTAACAATTTAATATTTAAAACTCTATTACTTAATATTTCAGTTTTTTTTAATTTAGACACTGAAGTTTATTCATTTTTAGTATATTACTTAATCTTCGTACATTATAAATATATTAATCATTAGTAAAAAAGCCGAAAGTGCTAACGACGTATTGGTTTTATTGTTTTATTGCAATCTAGTTCGACACCATGTCATAGGAAAAAAACATCATTGTACTTTCAATTTTGTTACATACTTTTTTTTTTTAATTTTTTACTTTAAACATTGAAGGTTATTCATTTTTACTCATATAACTTAATCTTTGTAATTTATAGTTATATTTATCCTTAGTTAAAAATAATAAACGAGCATGAATGAAAGCAAATCTTACATTGTCTTGTTAAAGCGTAGGTAACAAATTGATTATAATTAAAAAAAAAAAAAAAATTGGTATGGCACCTATAGGTAAAAACTAGACCAATCTACATATCAACAACTTTCTCTAAATATTTAAGTTATGTTTTACTATGGTGGAAAACAAAGGAAAAGATAAATAAAAGAAAGTAGCGGCGGTTTTTGTTGATTTTGTGCCAAACCGATAACAAAATTTATATCCTAAGTTTTTTAAAAATTGGGTTCGAACGAATGTCTAATAAATGATAAAATTATTGGTTCGATTTTTAATTAGTTTGTTTCGGTTTCCCATTTTGATTTCAATAACATTTTTTATTTATTTGTCTCATTCTCAATTTGTTTTTTCAATTTTATTAAAACTTTCATTTTACTAACAAAAAACAATATTTTTCATAAGTATCACAATACTTACAATGTTTTTACTAAATATTTCACATTTAAATTGGTTCTTAAATTAAATTTAAAAATCAACATTTTTTTTCTTATTAATTATATATCTAGTTCGATTCAGCTTTTATTAATTTTTCCATCAAGAACCGAAAGTAATTGATATATTTTAGTTTTCTAAAATAACTAATCGAGTGATTCAATATTATTCTAAAATATCGAACTAATCTATCAGATCAATTTGGTTCAGTTTGATTTTGTCGGTTTTCAGTTTTTCCTACACCCCTAAAGGAAAGTAAGAATAAACCAAACGTTGTCTCTTCCCTTCCTTTGTGTTTCCATTCATTCCCACCACATCCAAGATGCCCTAAAGAAGAGATTTGAGGTGAGAGAGATAGATACGTACCTGGTCTTCCCAATTTATTCGCATTGTAATGAAAGAGAGCAACAGGGTTTGCACAAAAGCTCCAGTTTGTATGCCAATCCAAAGGCCCCTTCCTCTAAGGCGCACCCAGAAACCAAGAATGGCAGCAACTGGAATCCCACAAAGATAGAAGGCCCCCAAGTTTACATAAGCACCAACCTGCTGCCATCCACATCCTCTAGCAATGCCTGTTTATTATGGAAACAACACTTTCTTCATCCAAGATGAATTCTTCATTTGTCAATTAAATCTAAATTTAGTCAAATTGAAGTAATTTATAATCAATCAGTTATAACCTTCAAAATAACCCTTATTTCTAACCATACCCACACGAGCTATTGTTTGTAATTTCCTACAAAAACCACCATCCAAATGAACTTGACAGTATATTTTTTTTGTTTTTTTTGAGATTACAATAATGAGGGTGGAGGAATCTAGCAGTAAAATGACCTATAATCACACTATATCCGGGGTGATCACGCCCGTCCCTAGGCCAGCCACCGAAAAATATCATCAAAGGAATGGAGACTACTGATTAATGTCATTGGTCTCGAACTTGGGATCTTGAAGGGAGCATACCTTTAGAACCCAAAGCATCAACCAACTGCGCCATCCTTTAAGGACTTGGTTCTTTGTTGGGTACTTCTTCATTCTTTTTTTATTTCAATTTCTACTTCTTATATTAACAATTTTCATTCATGAACGAATCAAC
>JBBMEG010050393.1:0-16882 GCA_037832605.1 Cyclanthera cordifolia
TTTTTTGAGACCGAGAAGGCCCCGAAACCATTTGAAAGCTTTGCCCATTTCAAGGTTTAATAGTGGCCGGAGATTTTAGTTATGTTTTAAGCCATGGCGGGTAAAAAGGAAATGAAATGGGAGTATGAAGTAGAAGAAGAAGAAGAAGAAGAAGAGTACATTATATATTAAATTGGTTTTTGTTTTTTTATTTTTCATATTTAATATTATATTTATTAAATTGTAAAATATAAAAAAGGTGAGTGAAATGGGAACGGGCTGGGTCAAGTCTCTATTTGGGCGCGCGTCGGTGAGTGTACTATCTTCGCACGTGCCGTCTTCTGTTTTCCACACCTTTGATAGAACTTAATATCCGTTCCAAATTTTAAGATTATTTAAAATTCATATTTAAAATAATAATTTATTTTGAATATTTAAAAGAAAGATTGTACTTAAAAACTTCTTCAGATATAATTTTTAAGAATATTTAAAATTAATTTTTAGAATGAGATTTATTTTAGGTATTTAGAAGTGACGATTAGTAATAATTATGTACAAAGATATTATTTTGATGTAAGTTTTAAGAGTATTTAAAATTAGTATTTATAACGAAATTTTATTTTGAGTATTTAAAAGAAATGATTATAGTCAAAACCCTCTTTTGATGTAGTTATTAGAAGACTTTAAAATGAAGATTTGTTTTTAGTATTTAAAAATAATGATTGCAATCAAAATATGGTTTTGATGTATTTTTTTAGGAGTATTAATAAATACCATTTAAAAATACTATTTCAAAATTTCATAACAAACATCATTTTTTTGTTTTTATCATAAAAACATTAATTAAAATTTGGAAAATTAAATCTAATAGCCACTTTTCATTAATTAATTAAAACTTCATTTTAAAAATAATACATATAAAATAGATTTTATTAAATTTTCAAAAAAGTTTGTTTTTATTTCCTTTTAATCGAATAGATGGAAGAAACATGAAAGTTAAGAGATTATCAAATAAATTGATTGAAAACTATAAACTAAATTATTTACAAAAGGTTACTCAAGAAGTTTATTTTAGATATTTTTCATTCATATTCAAACAAGCAAGCATTCTTTTATAGGTGACAAAATGACAAAATTAGTTGGTAAAATTTAATTATTAATCAAAAAATTATAGTGAAGGGTCAAAATGAAGGATTTGGAAGAGAATCTGATGGAAAGGGTCAGCATCGCGACCGAGGGGTAAGATACGGAGTTGGGTCAGTTTTTCTCACAAAATCTCATTACTGTTTTATTTTATTTTTTCTTTTAATTCAATAAAATATTTAGATTTAAAATTTTTAAAATTAGTATTTAGAATATAATGTATTCTATCTATTTAGAAGTAATAAGTGTAGTAAAATAAAAATTTATTTTGAAATATTTAAAAATAATAATTTCGGTTAATAATTTTGGTGTAATTCTTTAAACCACTAATAAACATTGTTTAAAAAAACTAAAAACAAACATGTTCAATAGTATGTTGGATTGACCAACAACGCCCAAATAGAGTTCAATATCACAATCTCTCAGGTTTTTATCCATTAATATCAATTACTAAAAACAAACAATTAAAATTAATATTTTGATGGTTTTAACTTTCAAAACAAACAATTAAAATTAAAAATGCTTTGCACACTTTTTTGCCTAATTATACAGCTTTTACCCAATCTACTCCTGACTCGCCTTGTTTAGCCTCTCTTCCCACTCCTTTTTTACTTTTTATAATTAAAATACTTTTTTAAAAAAAAAATGATTTTTGAATATAAATATGAGGAGTAGACCACAAATTCTATACGTATGGTGTGATACGAATGGTAGTCAAACCCCTGATCGAATAAATGGTAATGCATCAGACATGCTGACTGAATTATGCACCTCGCTTTAAATTTACGAAACCTATTTTGATGATTTTAAACCAAATAATGTGTGAGTCCAACTTTATTTCCATTGGACAGGAAAATTCAAATTTACTTGATATCTTTGGCGACTTTTACACCCATGAGGTGAATTTTACACAATTTGAGAGTATCTTTTGCAGTATTTATGTGTATATCATGAGTAACCTATGTTTATAATAAACATAGCCCCAAACAAGAGTTGGTTTATGATAATCCAACCACCCGTTTTGAAATTGGAGGACCAAACACATCCTTAAAATCTACATCGAAACAAGCCCGTACTTCTAAATACCCAAAATAAATCAACATTTTAAAACTAATTCTAAATATTCTTAAAATCATAATCTAAACATCCCTTAGTTAGTTGTTTTTTTTTCTTCTTAAGAAGACTAGAATTCAAAAAAAAAATTTATTGACTAATGTTTATTTTAACCCGATATGACTTCATTCCTTTAATAGTTTTAGAATATTTTAAGAATGACATGAAAAACTTACAAAAATAGTTAAATCTAAGAAATAATTACGAAGACAATAAAAAAAAAATAATAGTAAATATAGTAATTTTTATCAATAAATATCGTCACATTTTTATATCCAATATTACAACGTATTAATGATTATAATTACAAATATTTGAAATTGCCTGCCCATTATTTGAATACATGACAGAATAAATTAGGTCATAGAGAAGTTAGCATTTATGAAAATGATAAAGTTTGAATAGACCAGTCATGCATAAAAATGTCAACAAATTAATGGTTTAATTTCCAATAGGTAAATAAAATCAACTAAAATTCTTGAATATGCATTGTGTCATTCATCTGAATATTAATTGGGCTGTCTAATGACTTTGACAATTGTGATAATGTAAGTCAATGATATATTAATTCATAGGCCTACACACATAAATCTTTTTCAACTAATTTCATTTTCAATTGACCAACTTATCAAATATGATTTTAGTGATTACACCTATTTAAAGCTAGCTTTGTTGCATTATTATATAAAATCAATAGTTAATTCTTAATCATCGTAACACATTAATGACTCAATTATTGTTTATTTTCGTTTTTTATCTATAGTTTTAACTTATCAACACTTAGGCTACATTTTTAGACCAATTATTATTATAAGAGGAGTTATGAAATTCTTTTCAACCATTTTTATTTACAACAATTGGAGTGAGGGACTCGGGCGTAATAACCCGAGTTGAGTTGAGTTAGAAATGCTTTTTAAGATCAACTTAAAATTTCGGATGGATCAATACTTCAAACCTACTGTTTCCCGATTAAAAGTCGTTTGTTTGAGAAAAATAAATTAAAAGAAGTTTTTATTTTTAAAATTTTTTAATTCATAACTGTGAGTTTGGAAAATGAATTAAGTTACTGTAGAATTTGAAAAATATCTTATAAAAAACATTGTTGTTGTTTTACCCGCAGATTTTAAGGTGGTCCAGTTAGAGTACGATTTAAATGTATGGTAGTTCTGTAATTTCCAAATCTTCGATTGTACTTTTCTACCCGACAGAAAGAGACCATAACCCTTTCTTAATACTCCTTTGTCAACACACGTGCCACATCCCTAACGCCTTTTTTTCTTTTTCTTTTTTAATTTAGCTAAATTATTATGCTATTTGAAATAAAAATAACTTTAATATATTATTATTATTTGGGTTTTCATACATTTATAATTCAGTTTTCTTGTTGGTAGGAAGACCTTATGGTTGGACATCTACTTCATCCCAGAAGTTTTCACCCATTTTACAAAGGATATGAGTTACTTCATTTATTATTAATTAATTTTGGTGTACAATTTTATATTATCTAATATGATGTAAGAACTTATTAAATCAAGTGATTTTTTTTAATACATATAAGTTAAGTGATTTGAATCATAAATTTTGTGGTTGATTTTACAATGTCAGTTAAACTATGTTTATTTTGATAAGTAAGTGAATATTCAAATCAACTCAAGCTAATATTCATACAAATTCAAGTCAAACTTAAAAAAATAATTTACATTTGAGACATCCAAAGAAACAATCTTATGTTAGAGAAAGTACAAAACTAAGCCACTTTTTATAAAAAATATGGGGTTAATAATCTCATCACCCATTAATTTTAAGATTGATCTAGTATCTTAATACTTGGAAGTACAAAACTTTACCAGACAACCAAAAAAAAAAAAATAACCCGACCCGACTTTACAAGAGTTTCAATAAGACATATTTACTCTATAGTATGAAAAAAATATATACTAATAATTGTTTTAGGGAGTTGGAGAAATTCCAACCCGACCCGACACAACCCGAATATAATATTCGTGTAGTACCGGAATTTTGTTGAGTGAAGGGCCCGACATTGTCAGTGAGGTGGGAAAGATAAGGACCAGGTCAACGATTCAGGGTAGCCGCCGGCCAACTAGTCTGTTTAACGGACGGTCAAACTTATCTGCTCTGACCAAATTCTATGCTCTCACCGACATGTCACATGTTCTAAAAAAATTTTAAGAGAATTTCCAAACCATGCATACCCAGCAGGGAAAAATAGAAGTGGTCAATTTTTAAAAGGTGTCAACTAAATGATGGAAGGATTGTTTTTATTATAAATGAGAAATTATTTTGATTGATTTAAAAAAAACAGTAATGACTCAGAAGAAATTTTAAAATTATAATTATAAAAATTTATTTATAATAATTTTATAAACACTCGTACCAAAACAAGATCAATATTATAAAGAATAAGAATTTAATTTTTACAAATTTAAGTTGGGATAGTTTGAAAGAGGAAATGTGAATACGAGAGCAAAAGCCATGAATTACACGAGCTTTGAGGAAGGTTGAGTTAGAATCATTAAACTAAGTACGTGGTAAGAAACAAAAAGAGAATAGCAACTCAGCTACATCTGTGTACATCCAAGGACCTAGGTCACGGGTTCGAATCCTCACTCTCAATTGTTGTAATCTAAAAAAAAAAAATGTATATGATAAGAAAGATTGTAACCATAATTCAACTATTGAGTCAAAAGTTGTTAGAAGCCTCACGTCTTCTTCCTCGTGATCCACGGTGTAGTGTGGCCTTTCATCTATCGACGAGCAAGCATGACAACTTCTCGACCCTCGACCCATAGGACTGTGGTTTTCATCCTCCGACATACAAGCTCGGTAGCCACTCATCTTTTCCTGACTTGCTCCAACCTTAAGTGGATGTTTGGGCCACAATTAACAAAAGGGGAGAATGAGAAGAAGAATGGTTCCCGGTGTTTGGGCCACTGAGAATCAATTCCCCCCATATTAATGTTTCTCCAAAATCACATTTTTATTCTCTTTCTAACTACTTTTCTTCACATAATAATTTTTTGTTCTCCTCATAACTATTTTTCACTCAAATAATACTCATTATTTTATTTTTCTCATTATCATTCTCTTCACTCCAAATATAATTAATCATTCCCTCATAATCATTCACTTTCTCATTCTCTCCCTAATTTTCATATCTCCCATAATCATTCTCATTCCCTTTGACCCAAATACATCATAAGTGTGTTTCCATCTTTCATCTCTCTCCCCTCACCTGGTGCTATATGGAGATTGCAGCCCCAAACAACTATTTTCTCCTTCCTCGAAGCAATCGGTTGTCTGTGACAACTCAACCGACCCCCTCCGCGAGCCAGAAGACGGCTCTTTTTGTATTTGGATTGCTTTTTCTTCTTCTCAGCCTCTATCTGCTCTCTAAAGTAGCTAGCCTATACGACAACCTCTCCCCCCTATTGTTTCGTTTCCTAAAAAAAAAAAAAAAACGTTAGAAGGAGAATAAAATGTTAGGTAAGAAAAATAAGATTATTAAAAGAATGATAACGGAGGATGACCACAAATTTTTTTTTACTTTCATCCTATACATTTTATTTTTTTCATAATTATTTTCTTCATCCCAAACTTTTTTTTTTTTTTTTTTATAATCAATATCTTCCTATTTTCGCAGTAATCAATCTAATTCTACATTCCCCATCTAACATTCAGGTTGAAGAAACAAGTAACCAGAATGGAATGAGTACTAACCAACTAATACGTCAGCAAAGTGCAAACAATCCCAGGAAACTGAAGTACAAAACCGAGTTCCCCACCAATTTTGACTACGCAAGCTTACTGACTAAACTCTCAGCATTGCATAAGACCAGAGGATAAGACCATATGACATCCAAAAAGTCAAAAGAAGGTTATGCAATAAGACCGGAGGATATCGAAGCACAGAAGCCAGAAACAAGGGTAGGTGGTGGAAAGGAGCAAGGACAATGGTATTATCGTGAACAAAATATTGATATGGAAGACTATTGAATGAAAATTCCTGAAGAACTCAAACAATTGTGCAAAAAGTTACCTGTAAACAGAGCATTAATGAGTTGAGTCGCATGCAAGACTTTGTTCATAGGTATCATTTTGTTACCAACAACTAGCATTCCGTTAGACACCATAAAACCCTGGAGACAAATCTTGCATACTGAGATTAAAGTCATATGTGCTGCAGAAACCAACCACACATTTAACTCAGATTAAACACTTCAATCATGCTAGTTACTTAGTAATAAGTGTGATTAACTTAAAAATGTACAACGTTGATATAAAGAAACTATAAATTATAAATAAATAAAAAGAAAAGGAACCAACTTTCTCATATGTGGTGGACAAAGAAATTGGCAACTTAAAAGAAAAAGAAAAGGAACCAACTTTCTCATATGTGGTGGACAAAGAAATTGGCAACTTAAAAGAAAAAGAAAAAAAAAGGTCCAGCAATTATTATTAATGTTCTTCTGCCGCACCAGGTTGCTGACCTTTTATTTTCAGTTTTTCCAATGGATGAGTGTCTTGAGTCGCCTTGCATGCTAGTTTTCTCACTAAACAACCACCTGACCGTAACCTTACTTTATTTCGTTGACACATAATAAATCATACATAGATGGTGCGTTGGTTTATTGAATGTTGAATTCTACCTCCGTCAGAGGCTCGAAAAAAAACGATAGTAATAATAGTTGAGGTGGTTAACCACTCATTTGAGATCAGTGGTACTAATAGTTAGTAATTATCTGTTCGTTTAGGAATGAATGTTAGTAGTCACGGGAGTAATTAACGATGTTAATAATGATTGCATGATTAACAAAGGGTATGTTTGATTTAGTAGAAATAGTAGGGCGGGATGGAGAGAAAAGATTAATAGTAATTGAATAATTAACTATTCGTTTGGAAATTGATATTAATAATGAATGGAAAACTTAATTATTCATTTAGGATTGATGCTAATAATGATTAAGTAATAACTAATTGTTTAGTTGAATGATGAGTTTGATGTGAAATTTGACGAAAGGTTTAATGTGGAGTTTGATAAATAATTTTATGCATAGCTAAAAGTGGTTGTCCACTACAAACATGAGGTTTTTTAAAGGAGTATTGGTTAACATTCTTGTTGTACAAAAAACAAACAATAACCTAAAAGATTTAATGATTAATTTGATAGAAGATTTGATGAATGACTAACGGAGTTTCTAAAACCAAAAAAATCCAAACAAGAGGTTGGACTAAATCTCGACCCTTCCATTTTTCTTCTACCCTAAACAACCACGGGCTAACAAAGGAGAACCAACCATGGTACATGGATTCTGCTTGAACAAATAGGCACAATACATTCTCATAAACATAACTTAACCAAATACAATCATCCAGCTTCAGAAGCAAACATATGAATTAATAACAAAAAAACAGAAACAGACAAGAAAACCTGCATAGGTAGACATTGACAAATGCTCCAACCAGTAACCCTTAGCCACTGCAAGACATTAAAAATCAACAAGATATCATGCGCATAAATTAAACCAGAAACCAATTACAGCTAGAATCTGTAGAGAAAAGAGAGTAAAATACATCGACATCGGAACGAGAGGACAGATTTAGTTTCCTTCCCTCTACTTCTTCTTCTACTTCTCTTCGATTTGTTTCTTAGACTACATTTCCAACTCTCCTGTTCTTCTTCGACACGTTGCTGAAATGGAAGATTCCTTCTCCAGGCTTCGAGAACCAGAGCTGCGCCGGCGAACTCCGATCGGGGGCTACATCCAATTACAAATTGGGCTTAGCTGGGGAAGCCCAATTATTCGTTCAGAAATATTCGGGCCCGAGTTTCATTTATGGGCTATGGAATCAGGGCCTTTGAGAAATTAAGAATGAACCTCAAAATGGGAAGAAGTAAACAATCAAATAAATTTTAGTATTACAGGGTTATATTCATGTTGGAGTAATACTTGCGTAAGTATCCATAAAATATTTTCTTAAATATACGTGATCTAAAAATTGTCACATCATTTAATATAATAGAATTAAATAATTATTTAAAATAATTAAAAAAATAAGTGGAACTTTATTAATGCAAGCAAGTATTCAAGAGAAATGTATCTATTTTACATTCATATTTCTCTGAATCTTGCCCTATTTTCATCTTTTAAATTATAACCTCTTCTCCATTTTTTTTTTTTTAATTTATTATGCGTTTTTAATACATCATAACCTCTTCTTAACTCATTCTCAACTTTTTTTTTAACTTTTCTCTAACATCTAATCCATATTTCAATCAAATTTTATAACAAGTTTCATCTAACTTAAAAAATTTATGATTTCTTAAGTTAACTTTAATAAAAAGTTAAAACTTAAATTAATGGAAGTTCAATATTAGTCATTCCTCTACCTATAAATAAAAACACATTTATTCATTACAAGTGTGTGAAAGTGAAAGAGAAAGATTAGTAAACAGCTTAAGCTTTAGGCAAGTAGGGAGATACCAATATCTTATAATTGATAAAAAAAAAATTTAAATATCAACCGCAATTCTTTGTTGGATTTGAAAAATTATTGCATCACGATATTCTGAGGTGTATTTCAATATCATTAAGATTTAAATAGAATTAGTGATGATCATGTTATTCAAGATCTTACGTGCATATGATATAAATTATATCTAACACTTATCTTTTTTTATTTTTAAAAAAATAATCTCTAATTTTTAATTAATCAAAATTATTATTCATTAAAAAATCTCTTAAAAGTCACATTAATGCGGAATGGACATATTTAAATTGGCTAGACACGTCAAGATAACGTGTATGATGTTCATGTTGGTAATCAATTCTTTATTATTATTATTATTATTATATTTTTTTTGACTCTATCAATTCTCTATTATCTACTTTCTACCCACCTTACCTCAAGTGGCTAGATCACTTTAGGTCTCCCTAAAGAGTACCACTTTAAGTCAAAGGTATGCATTCCCTAATTAAAGAGTATATTATGAATTTATAGAGGAGGTCAAATCATCTCAATCCATTTAAGATTTTTTAGTGAAAGAAAAAGTAATTAATATCAAAATTCAAAATTTATTTATGGTCTAAAAAAATTTAACTTGACAATAAATAATCGACATGTATTTTCAATTTAGAAATGGTATCCTCAAATTCATCAATCCCAAGCACTTATGTTATACTAAAATAATATTTTATTTATTAATAAACAGTTCATTGAAAAATCAAAAAGAGATATCTCAATTTATATTCACTATGCTAAAGAAGAATAACATCATCAATAAAATTGGTTCTATATTCTCCTATCAAAGGTATACCCTCCCCTGAACCCCTCTACAAAACCAAACAAACCCAATTTCTTTACTCAAAGCCCCATCCAAAAAAAAATAAAAATAAAAATAATTGTAGCAATTTCCCCAAATTTAGACTCCACTTTCCAACTATTAAATTCAAACATTATCATTTTGAATCTCCAAGTAGTCAATTCCAGTCAGCTCTTTAGCTCTGTCGGCTTCTTCTTCCCAATTGGTTTTAGTCAGCGCCACCAGCATCGCCGCCGCACACGACACCTGCGCCGCCAGCAGCCCAATCCATAGCCCCTTAAAATCCCAGCCGCCGTAAAAGCTCAGCCATATCGCCACCGGCATTCCTATCATATAAAAACACCCCAAATTTATATTCGCCCCCAATTTCGTCCTCGCCGTTCCCCTCAAAACCCCGCAGCCCGTGGTTTGCGGGCAGTTTCCGAGCTCGCAAAGTCCAATAATCGGAAGAATCAACGACGTCAATTCAATAATTTCTGTGTCATTCGTAAACATTATAGCCCAGATTTTCCGAACATTGAAAGCAAACCCCAATGCTGATAAACCCAATAAGAATCCGAAACAGAGCCCAACAATTGCTGCTGTTTTTGCTCTGTTTGGCTCATTCGCTCCCAATTCATTCCCGACTCTCGTCGAAACCCCAACGCTTAACGACGATGGAAAAATGTAAATCAAAGCCGTTGTTTGTATCAAAATCCCCATTGATGCGACGGTTGTTTGAGGATTTAACATGAACCCACTTAGTAAAATCATGATTTCGTACCACCACCATTCCAAACACACCGAAACACAGCTCGGAATCGCCAGTTCCAGGAGTAATTTCCATTCCTTCAAACACGCCGACGAGAATCCCGGCCATGTTTTCTTGTACACGCCGGAGATAAAAATGAAAACGATCAGCGTTCCGACGAGGTTGAAATTCGTCCATACGGATCCTAAGGCGACGCCGTGAATTCCCAAATTGAGAACAGAGACGAGAAGGTAATTAATTGGGATGTGAAATAGGATGGTAAATCCAGCGCAGTAAGTGAGGGGGAGATTAATTGATTGACAGCGAAGGTAAATTCGTAAAGGGTGGAGAAAAGACAGAGCAATTAAATCAGGGAGGGAACAGAGGATGAAGGAATGAGCTTCGTTTGCAATTTCTTCGCTTTGGTTGCAAAAGAGAAGAATTTTCTTCATATTTAGCCATAAAAATGAAATGGGTATTGATGAAAAGAGAAGAAGAATGATTGTTCTTTGAAGGGTAAGACCCAAAAGCTTGAATTTCTTAGCCCCAAAAGCTTGGTTGCAAATGGGTTCCATGCCAATGGCTAAACCAGAAAGAACAGAGTAGCCGGTAATATTAGCAAACCCAATTGCCAATGAACCGCCGGCTAATGATAAACCGCCCAACCGGCCGAGAAACAACATCGAAATCATCGAACGAGAGTACATTAAAAAACCGACAAGAATCATGGGAAGGGTGATGTCGATTAAGGATTTGCACTCCGTAAGAACAAAACAGAGGAATGGAAATTTGAGTTTAGAAATGAGAGGAGCTTTGAGTGAAACATTACTTGTCGGATGATTTGGTTGGACTGAAAGTGAAGAAGAATCAGAACCAGACATTGTCGGAAATAAAAAATTTGGGTTTTACTCTTTTTTTTTTTTTTTTTTTTAGAAGGAAAAAAGATTAGGCGGTTTATTTAAAGCGAGACGATGAAATTAGTGACACGTTTGAATGAGTCATTAACGCGGCCATTTAGGAATGGGAAAAAAATAAAGAAAATTCAGAGATAGAAAAAAACAGTGAAGGGGTTTGAAAGAAAGACCAATTTTGAAATTGAAATATTTATAGCCTGCTAAATTCTACTTATAACTTACCAGTCAATATTTCAATCAAAGAATTTAGAAAGATAAGGCGTGAGTTAATGCATGAATGTGGCTGTTTCCGAAATGGATAATGAATTAATAAATGGTGGTTTCGGACCCCACTGCGTTTTCCTTCTGCCTTCTGCTTAATTATAGGTGGAGATTTATTACACGAAATATGCCTTTTCCGAATAAAAAACAACAACTTCTAACCTCTCGTGTGCTGCTTTTATATCTATTTATTTATAATATTCTTTTTTTAGCACACCAGTATTCCCATTTTATTCACTATATTACATTTTAAAATACATATATAATATATATATTTGAACTATAATTGAATTAGAGTGGCAGAAATTAAAATAGAGAATGGTTTGCCAGACTACACAAAGATCGATGGAAACTGATTAGGTTCAAAGATACAGTTATAATTTACTCTTTAATTTGACAATAACTGTGTGGTAGATTTTTTTTTTTTTAATGATTTATTTCATCGCATTCATTGATGGAAAATATGATTTTAATGTGTGTGTGTTTTTTTTAATATCTGAACATGAGCGGAAATCTTTAATGAAAAATTTAGAAAATAATTGTATATTTAATTACTTTGAAAAATATTAACAAATATAGTCATTATACTGATGAGTATATAATGTACTTTTTAATAATACAATATTCATAGTATAAGTAAATATTATAAAATTTAATTACATTTGAAATTATTTATGATAATGAAAATAACAAATATACTACAATTTCTCTGTCTTCAATTTTGAGATTGTTGGAAGAAAATGTCACATAGTTTATACTCCTTTGAGCAATATTCAAAAAAATTTGTGTGATCTCTTGGCTCTTCTTTTGAATAAGAACAATAAACTGATGAACTGTTATATAATGTTAGATAGTGTGGACATTCATTTTAAAATCATTTGATGATAAATGGAGTAGTATATCTATTTTTTTTTTTTTTGAAAAGTATATCTATACCTTAAATGTTAGGATATGTTCTTATTTTTTCAATGTACGACAATAGTGAGATTAGAGACGTTGGTTACATTACCAACATTTTTCCCTTTATTAAATAAAGTACCATGGGAATCATTTGAGACGATTCCTTCTTTGTTTATATTGGTAGATTTTTTTGTGTTGCATTCTCTTGAACAAAAGAACACCAGTGTCATGGGTTCAATCATGTAAATCGATATTTAATGAAACTCAAATCACTTATCGAGTGAATGCTAATGCATCACTAGTACTAGCTGAACTATGTTCGCTTTGTCACATGTTAATTATTGTTAGACTAATTAAACTTATCTCTATGTAGCCAGCAAATAAAAAAACATAATGATATAGATAATAAGAATTAATTATGTTAAGAAGTTGTGATAAAGTTGTGAACACCAGTGTTATGGGTTTTTGACTTTCAATTAACTGTTTTTGATTGAGGGGTGAAAGAGAAAGGATGGATTATTTGTAATTTGTGCAATGGGGAATTCATATATAAATTATAAAGTATATGAACCGTGTGGGATTTTAAATGTTTCTAGAATGTACATGAATTTGTTTCATAACATCTCTCCTTTCATATTTCTATATCAAGTAAAGACATGAAGTACAGATTTCAAATATTATAAGCTCATCTGAACCCAACAATTCTTCAAACAAAAATAAATTATTATTTCTGGATTTTGCATCTTTAATTAAAAAATTTAAAAAATACTATACATGAACAAGATAATTCTAAACTAGTTATACAAGATAAATTATCTTATATTTTGCTATATTTTCATAGTGATTATCTTCCATACTTTACCATAATTCATTTATTATAGTTATTTGAAGACGGGTGGTAAGAATTTATTTATGATAACTCGTTAATTGGCGCAAACAAATATTTTCAATATGTAGATTTTATTTTTGCATAAACCATAAAGAAGGGGTAAAAAGAAAATAGACATTTTCTATATTTTATTATTGTTATTATTTAGACATTCCTAAGGATTTCCCTAAAAATAAAAGCATCCTTAAGTTCTAGGTCATCAAATTTAAGGGTTAGACCGTTAAACCAGTCCAATGAAACCTTCCATAAATATTGGTCCAGCCCAATATTAGTTAGAATAATTAGGCCCGGCCCATTAAATTGTGTACGCTAAATATGAATCTGGAGATTTTCAAAACAAGTAAAAGAAATAAATATGAATTTGGAGCAAGTCAAACTTTGACTTAGTCGAGTCCGACAGGGCTTAGCCCAAATTTTGGAAATGGCCCGTTGATGGGATTTATTTTAATAATAATAAAAAGGAAATATATTTAAAATTAATTTAATTAAAAAAAAATCTCAACCATTTTTTTTTTCGAATTATATCTTAACCAAAATAGGATATTATTATCTAAATTGGAAATTTTAAAATCCACTCAATTTTATTAGAAAAAAAAAAAACATCAAAATATCTGTTGAATTACAATGGCTTTCCCAACCTATAACATTCAAACATAAATATATATACTATTTATTTATACCTACAAATTTTTTACAGTTATTATGGGCATTATTATTATTTTTGTAACCAATAGTTTTATACTCTGGTTAAATTTTTAATATTTGTCCTTTATATATTTCTATTTAGTTCATGTAATCTATTGAAGCTTAAAAATATTAGAATTATTTCCAAAATTATTCTAGATTCATTTTTTATTTTGATGTAAAAAAAGAAAGATATTAGCAGTGCAAAATAAAAAGTTAAATGTTTTAAATTAAACCAAAAGTTTTCATAAGACAAAACTTTAGGCAACGAAAGGCCAAAGGGTACCTAAACCAAAAGGGAATGTTTAATAAATGCAAAAAATTGGTTAGTTAAGGCTTTTATCATAAACAAACATTAAAGACTATTTTAGTTTTTTTTTTTTTTTTTTTTTGAACTTTTAAAAGTTGTATTTAAGTTCTTTTACTTTTGAAAAAAAAAAAGTTTATAACTAATTTTCATGATTTTTTTTTTTTAATTTGAAAATTTACTCTTCTTCTTCATAAGTTTTAGAAATAAATTTATGATTTGTCGTTATTTGTATCAAAAAAAAAAAGAAAACTTTAGGTTAAAGAAAAATACATTGATATAATATTTTATATTTGAAAGTTTAAACAAAACATATTAACAATATTCACAGTATAAGGGTGAAAAATAGTATTTTCTACATTTTGTATCTTTAAGCTTATTTCTCATTTAGATATTTATCTTGTTCATTTTTTCTTATTAAATTACAATGTTCGTGGTTTTCTTAAAAAAAAAAAAAAAAAAAAAACAGTTGTACTAAAAAATAATAATAAAGAAAAAACACTTGCTTTTTATAATTAGGAAAGCTCATACTTATTGTGGCTAAAATTCAGCCACATGAACTCAATAAATAATTTATTTATTTTCTATGTCGCATGCGTACGGGGAGTAAAGAACGAAATATAATATTCCTCGCCAATAATAATAATAACAACATCGGTATATTCATTATTTAAAAAGAAAAAAAAGAACATTGGCATAAAATTACCAAAGGGTGTAGCAGTTCAAAGAAATTGGTGTATTTTCATGATTGAGAAATCACCCACCATTTCAACATTTATTGTTGTCATTAATTCCAAATTTTTATATTAAATTCCCTGCACATCTAGGACATTTCTTAATATCATAGGGACTACGATTTTAAAAATGGGGTGAAAACTAACATTAGGTGTTGTTGGAGTGGTAACGGTGAATGAATTGACTATATCATGCCCACGTGGTGCAGCTGACTTCATTTTTTTTTTTTAACTTTTAAAATAAAAAATTATTTAAAAGTATTTTTAAATGTCACGTCATATCAAAAACAATAAATACTTTTCATAATTCCTCTATAAACATTTTTTATACAAACAAAAATTACTTTCTAAACATTCTACCAAAGCTTTCAAAGAAACTAGCTATTACTAAACACTCAAAATAACTTTCCATAAAATTCCAAATGTGCTCGATAAAGTTCATAAATTTTAATTATTTAATAAATTCCACCCATTTAAAATAGTTTGTTATAATAATAATAATTATTATTATTTGATTTATTAGGATATCAATATTTTGATCCATTTATACAACTAGAGGTTTCACTTTTCCTATAATAGTATATCATCATTTCGCATATGGAATCGATACTTTCCTATTCAATATTTCTCAAAAGCTGAAAGCACATAATTTAATTTTTAAATATTATTATTTTAGAGAAGGGAAAATCTACCTAAGTTCATTGAAACAAACATTTTTTTTTTTTTTAAAGAACCAATCAAGATCAGAAGTTTATCTTTGATTTTATCAGAAGCTGTCTTGTCGTTTGAAAAAGTAATTAGTCAAATTAAAGCTTCCACTAATTCTCGTTAATTAGGAAACATATTATAGGCTGGACATTCTAAGAACAAGTTAATTTTTCTTTGTTTTTTTTGCTTTTTTTCTTTTGTTATTATTATTTTTTTTATGGAGATTAATGATGGTAATTAACAAAAGCATGTGGCTTTGTGTAGCATTTAAACCCTAATGCCCAAAGTTTTTTCAACCAATGCAAATCTTTTGCATTAAGTTACAACCATCAATGTATTATTTCCACAAAATAATTATAATTATAATCACAATTTAAATACATAATCATTAAAAAATTTTATTATAAAAAAATACGTGATAATATCTATTAATAAAGTAAGTATATTATTTTTGTTTTTAAGTGATTATGTTTATTAATTTCTAAATTTAACTAGTTTTTGTAGATTTTTGAACATATAATTAATCCACATGGGAGCTTCTCCTCTAGAGGTCGCCGGTAAGTTGCCGGTGGTCAAACGCCGGCGCCGGCCGGCCAGCTTGAAGTTGTGAGTCAGTTATAGGACAGATGTTATTGAACAAATCCAAATGAATTTTGCTTTCTCTTTATTTAATTATATATATATATATATATATTCTTTTTTAGGGGATACCAAAATTGATCACACTAATTAATGGAATTGGCCTACTTTATTTTATGTGGAAAATATTGTATAAGTTGTATCTGAGATACCTTTTTGTTATTGGATAATGATCTTTTTTTCTTTTCTTTTTTTTAATTCAACAAAACAAGTCCTCTTCAAATTCAAATTCTAAAATATTATTATTTTATCACTTAAGAGATCGTGGAGAGAAATAATTATACTTCTTATATCTCATGAGAAATTATTCATTTTGTTTAAATATTATGAATTAGATGAAGAATTAATCGTCAAAAAAAAAAAAAAAATCAATTTAAGTAACCCCTATTTTTCTATTTTTGACATCTAGATAGGTAGAGTCAAACATTAGTTTTATGAGTTGAGATGCATTTCTGACACTAAAAAATATTTAAAAAAAGTAGGAATGGTTAGCATTCAAATTTTCTAATTAAGAATATAAATGTCAAGTAAAATATTGG
>JBBMEG010050403.1:0-16881 GCA_037832605.1 Cyclanthera cordifolia
AGAAATTTTGAAAAGGCAGTCCCTGTTTGTCCTAAATTTATATTTAATATACACGTTGATTTAAATATTATTTTAGAAATAAGAAAACTAAATTTATTATAATAAAATAGAGAAAATAAAAGAAAGATAAATATCGAAATTCCACCGACTTACTGTCCATGCATTGAGAAGCTTCATCAAAATCCAACAACACGACAGTGAAGACCCTGTTCTTTCGCTACAAGCATACACATTCATCTTCTCTTCATTAAATTTCTTCAATTCTTTTATTTTCTATTTCAACGCGTTAATGCCGCCCCTTTCAACCATTCAATCCAATACAGAATAATAATAAATTAATTTAACTAATGGTAACACTGTCAAAACCCACAAGATCAAAGATCATAACAAATTTTGGAAAAGTTCTCCCGACGTAATCCTGTTCCACTGACCACTCTTTTACTCAAAATTTGGAAAAACAAACACACCCACTTTCCAAATCATTCATTTTTCCTATTGGGTTTGGATATAAACTGAAAATGGGGGAATTTGAAGTTGGGTGAAGTTGTTTATAATTGAATATTTAAGATTATTTCAATATTAATTGAATTTGATGTGCGTGTGTATATATATGTGTGATGGGGAAAGGAAGATTCGTGGGATCAGTACGTACATGCGCACTAAGAATAAAAACCCCCTCGCGGATAGTGATGATTATGATGAAATACAACTTTTCTGAATCAGTACAGTACGAATTCGAATAACCCTTTTGAATATTTTTTGTGGGTCCGTCCATAGCCAAGAACCCCACATCAATCCTCACTCCCATCTATCACTACTCTTCTTCCCATTCCGTTTTTTTCATTTCCGTTTACTTCTGTTTCAAGCCATTTCTATCATTTTCCCATCTACATTTCTGATTTGCTTTGTTCGTTCTAGTCTTGGCGATGGTGGGTTGTTGAAGAAGTGGAGTTTTTGGGGCGGGGTTTTCTTTTTATTTTTTGGGTTGATTCTATGGGAAATTGCTGGTATCGATGTGAATCTACGGTTAATAGGGTGTCGTCTAATGCAAAACCAGGTAAAACTCTGATGTGAACTGATGGGGTTTTGATTCTAGTTTGGTTGTTTTCTCTATTGGATGATGATGATGATGATGATGCTCTGTTTCGTTTGTTTGTTTTGTTTGTTTGTTTTTTATTTTCTAGGGCTTTCTCTTTTGTGGATTCATTTCTATTGCAGGGTTTCTCTTAGTTATCTGAATACTGTTTGATTATAGTTTCTGCAAATGGTTTTTGAGTTTTGATTACTCACTTATTTGTGAAGAAATGTGGTTGTTGATTTGTATTGATCTGGAAAAAAGGATGTAATTATGAAATATAATCTCTGATCTACACTTAGAAAGTGCAGCAATGGGAGTGGACAATTGTTTCATTGTGTGTTGGTTCTCATCTCTGATTCTCAATATATATGGGTAAATAGTTAATAATGAATTTTCAGTTTTCTGTTTGGTTTGTAACCTTGTTTGCTTTGAGATGGTTCATCCACATCAAACTTATTGGTGTTTGGTTTATGAGAAATGATAAAAAGGAAATGGATATTCTCTCATGATGTTCTTCAGATTCTTCAAAAGTTGATGGTACATCGCCCTATCAAAGAGACAACGGACACAAATTGCCCTCTAATCCCAAAGAAGTAGAGGACTTGCGTCGCGTCTTGGCTTCTAATCCGTTAACTGTGTTTACATTCGCCAAGCTGAAGTTAATCACCGGGAATTTTAGACAGGACCGCGTGTTGGGCAGAGGAGGGTTCGGAAGTGTTTATAAAGGGCTCATTACAGAGGATTTTAGAGAAGGAATTGCTCCTCTTCCTGTTGCTGTTAAGGTTCATGATGGATTTAACAGTTATCAAGGCCACAGGGAATGGCTGGTAATTTTTATGTTCTTGGTTTTTTGTTCCCCATTTTTTGTATCATTTATGTGTAATTAAGAGAACTACTGTTTTCTAGGCAGAAGTCATATTTTTGGGGGAGCTTTCTCATCCTAATTTAGTGAAGTTGATTGGATACTGTTGCGAAGGCGAGCATCGGGTGCTCATTTACGAGTACATGGCCCGGGGGAGCGTTGAAAACAACTTCTTTTCAAGTAAGCAGCCAAGTAAATCCCAACAAAATTTTTGGCAGGCCTTTAGCTTTTTAATTAGTGCAGATTATAGAGCAAACACAATAAAATATCTAACAGGTATCTAAACATAAATGAAGAACAAACAGAAAGTAAGACATTAAAGGCGACTGGATTTAGGTTGGATGTTGTTCTCTTGAGGAGAAAAAAACGTTACACGTAGAAAATGTATATGATGGAAGTCCTTGCTTTATGAAATCTATGGATAGTGACAAGACAGTAAGCCGAAAAATAATTGGTCTTTTTTGTTATAGTAAAGATGTTAGGATTGGAATGAATATTATATCTCATACAGTTCTCTGTCTTTTGATTCACATTGCTGCCTCGTGGAATTTTGTTAGTTTTAGGAGGTTTTTGAAAGATTTTAGAGAAGTTTTCACCATTGTATAAATGATTTAAATTGTTGGGACGGTTTTACGATGATTTCGTACTATCTCGACCAAGGAATCAGTGGTATGTTGTGTTGAAAATTCCAATGACTGCAGGGGTGTTGCTTCCTTTGTCTTGGTCCATTAGAATGAAAATTGCATATGGTGCTGCAAAAGGACTTACTTTTCTCCATGAAGCAGAAAAGCCTGTCATCTATCGCGATTTTAAGACGGCGAACATTCTGCTCGATTTGGTTGGTGGTCTATTAATGCCTTTCTGTTTATATTTTGTCTCTATTTGTAACTGTCAAGAGTCATCCAAATTTGAAACATAGTAATTTTCTACGACTGTAATTGTCCTATCATTTGAGATTTTAGCTCACTGCCTGTCACAATGGTTCATTTGGTTCTCCTACAGGATTATAATCCGAAGCTTTCAGACTTTGGCCTTGCAAAAGATGGACCGGTGGGCGATAAATCTCACGTCTCAACTCGTATAATGGGAACGTATGGATATGCTGCACCAGAATATATATTGACAGGCACAAGTTCTTTTCCTTCTTTTTCTGCTCGATTGGTTGATACGAAAACTCTGGTGGCATAACATTTTTAAGTCTTAATCTTTTCTCCTCAGGACATCTTACTCCTCGAAGCGACGTTTATAGCTTTGGAGTTGTTCTTCTGGAACTACTCACAGGAAGAAAGTCGTTAGACAGACTACGACCAGGACGAGAGCAAAACCTTACCGAATGGGCTCTTCCTCTCATGAGAGACAAGAAGAAGTTGATGAGCATCGTCGATCCGAGACTTGGAGGGGAATATCCTGTCAAAGGATTCCAAAAGGCAGCAATGTTGGCTTACCATTGCCTGAACAGGAACCCGAAAGCAAGGCCGCTGATGAGAGACATTGTCGACTCGTTGGAGCCGTTGCAGGAATTGATTGACGAGGTAGTAGCTCCGTCTGTAAAAACATCCTTACCTCTTGCTAATGAGACTGGAGGAAAGGAAAATGAAGTCTAAACCTATACTGAAGCAAGGCATGGGAGCTACCTTGGTATTGGGGTTTTTTTTTTCCCTCCAAGTCTAAACATCCTTACCTTTCACTGCTTGTAATACACAAAAAAAGTATTTGTAAATGTTCTTAAATGTTACAAATTTTATATCTCTAAAGGAAATAAGATGAGTTAACTTAGTGTGAATGACTCTTTGTTGTTGTTTTTTATTCAACTTCACTTAGGGCGTTGGAATTAAACCCGTAACCTACATCTTTGCTTGAGTTACGCTCATGTTGTAACAATAAATAACAAGTATTTGGATTAACACTCAGGGGCTGTTTGTTTTCTGTTTTTATGTAGAATTTATAAACGAGCTTTTATAACCACTCTTTAAAAACCTTATACAAACAAGCTATTATTACAATTTCTTCTTTATAATCACTCAAAATAACTCCTCATTTCTAAACACTCAAAATAAACACTCCACAATTTTACAAACAAACACCCTCTTAGAGAAGATAAATAAACTTGTACTTACGTTTATTCTCTTCTAGTGCATCACAATTTCTATCTAATTCCTTATCAACTTTTCTTCAACGTTCCACCAAACCACAAATCAAACTTTATATCAAATTACATTATAAATAAACATTTTCTCTCTTAAAAACAAATCCTCAAAAATGTTTTTTTTGTAACCTCTCCTCTTTAAAACACCAATTTCTAGACAAGTACTTCGTATCACTCAAGTTTTTCCTCTCCTCTTCCTTAATCCCAAATCTAATCATCTCTTACCTAGTTGCATGATCTAATCATTATAGATTGACCTGATAGTAAATTAATATTCTCAAAATAGGTGAGTGTATTCTAAATTATTGTAATATGCATAAACTAATCTAACAGTTGTGAATGTAACCAAATTAAAGTTTAAAGTCGAAAGAATCAAAATGCAAGAATAAAACAAGAATGCCCTGACTCTAATAAGTCCTAAGTCTTTACTTGGGCATGATTTAAAGAAAACTATTAAAGATAGGAAATATAACTATGAAAACAAAATATGCATCTCATTTATTTAAAATAGAAGTAGTACTCACAACAATTCAAAAAAATTGTTGGAGATTGTTGAAGATACTCACATTGTGGCAAATGTTCCACATTGGTAAGGTAGGGAAGTCGTTCAACCGGTCTTTGGTGTTGGGAATGAACTTTTCTCAGAGCCTCTGTGGCTGGGGCTTTCTCTTTGGCAAGTTCCCGAACCAAATGCGTTGACTTCTCTACATCAGCCTTTTTCTTGATAGGTTGTCGCCTCGCTGCCTCCTGTTGTGCTTGCTGGTTTTCAGTGATGGATGCCTGAGCCGGAGGAGGTTCTCGGCCAGGCGACTCAAATTCTCCGCCATCCCTTCCACTTGTTCCTCCAAAGCTACGTATTTCAGATCAGCACACTCTGGTTGTTGCCTGGTTACTCCACCCTCAGGATTCGGGTGGTTCTCGACATGAACATTGTCGTGTCCTCTAGAGGCAATTCTCCTTGGAGCGTGCTCGGTATCTGACTCTCCTTCGACACCATGGTGGTGGTCATTCTCAATGTTAGACATTTTTGCAGAAAATGTGTAAGAACTAAGCTTCTTGGGTTAAACACTCTCTCGTCCCCACAGACGGCGCCAACTATTGATGTAGAAAAATGGTCAGCAGATATGCACAGTACAATTTCTTTACCGAGGACGAAAAGCCTGCAAAAAAGAACAATTTTAGGAAACAACAGTGTAGTGTGAGCCACATGGCCTCTGATGCCTAAGTCAGTAATGGTTTAGGAGAGTAATTTAGAGGTAGCTTTTAGAACTTAGAACGGCTTACAATAGTACTTAGCGTAGTTTAGCTTAGGATTCACCCCCTTGAAATGGAGAATGATCTGACTTCTTATAGCAGTCGGTCTCGTAACCACTACGGCTCACTTATGGGTGACTAAATGACCAGCCATTAGAAATGTCTGTCATTAAGCCGGAAAAGAATACCAGCGTAACTTCTGACCGTTGCCCTTTGATGGTGTAACGACCTTGAATTTGGAGTTACTTGGACTTGGTCAACCTTTGCAGGTCCTCACCTTCACGGCTGACCCCTTAGGATTGTAGCCTTCTCGATGTAACCCAAGAACACCTCGAGGTGCAGTGCCTCCTGGCGTTACTTGGACTTGGTCGACTCGTCCACAAGAGAGTCCTAACCTCCACGACCAATCCACTCGGGTTGGTCCACTCGATCGATCTTCTTAGAGGTCGGCTTTAGTCTCGGTCAACCCTTGCGAGTCCTCACCTCCACGGTTCGCTTTTAAAGGGGGTCATGGCCCTCTCGGCGTAACTCCTGGCCGTTATCAGCGGATCCATTCGTTACTTTGGACTCAGTCGACTCTTGGGGGAGAGTCCTAACCTCCATGACCTATCCTCAGGGGATCTAGACCTACTCTGACCGGCCTCAAAAGGGCTGGATTAGCCTTGGCCTACCCCCAAGGGTATCCACACCACCACGACCACCCTCATGGGGGATCAAATTTGTCATGACCGACCTCTGGGGGGTCGGCATGGGCTTGGCCGACCCTCTAAGGGTCGTAGCCTCCATTTGGTAGACCCCGAGGGGTCGGAACTAGCTTGACCGACCCTATGGGGTTGTGGTCTCTATTTGGCCACCCCTCATTAACTTTTCTGACCTCTTGGGGGTTTGGCCTCCATTTGGCCGACCTCCTAGGGGTTATGGCGTCCATTTGGTCGACCGTCAGGGGTCGGCATGGACTTGGTCGACCCCTTGGGGGTTGTGGCCTCCATTTGGCCGACCCCCGAGGGGTCAGCATGGACTTGGCCAACCCCTTGAGGGTTATGGCCTCTATTTGACTGACCCCCGGGTGGGGTCCCAGCCTAGTTCTAGTATTTCGAGATATTTGAGCTTATAACACCAAAAAAATGTGAGTACTGTAAATACTCAATAAAAACTCTCCCTAAAGGAATACATCATGTAACATCTATAGAATAAACAAGCAACTAAAACATGCAATACTTAACAAGTTACCAATCAAATAATAATACACCATCAAACGAGCTTAAGTACAAGTCAATCACATTTATCGATCATCAGGTTGATATCAACAGACCATACAATCACTAGGAGCCAACTCCGCATCACAATCGTTAAACCTGTCACTCTAGACTCATCTCCCTCAAGCTCAATCCTAGAGAAACACATATCACAACACTCGAGTCATTGCCCTTAGTTCAACCATATGAGCTACAAGGTTAAATTCAGGGGCTAAACCTATTAGTGCTCTAAAGGCCCATCAATTTGTAATTAAAGAACAAAAAAATTTTAATGTTAGACATTTAATATTATATTTTGGTTATTAATAAGGTTATTATTTTTCATATATTACATATTTAATACACAAACGTCATTAAGTTAAATCGCATTATGATATCCATGATTATTTAGATGACACTTGGACAAGTATGTAAGGCATATTAGTGGATCTAGTTTAAAATTAATAACCTAAAACATCTACATTATATACACTAAGGCAAGGCGCCTGAGTCCTGGTAACATTGTTGGTACAATTTGCTTTGCAAAGGTTTCAAACGACCTGAGCTTGGTTGTTCATGTGGAGACATGTGAATAGAGGTACCTAAGCAACAAGAAGTTTTTGCATAACACAAGACTAAAAAAGTTTTGTGACCGGTTAAGTAATTTCGTTATAGACTTACATAAATTACTTCACCAAGGATGATCGTGTGTCGATATGATTTTAGTCTTGAGTGAGTTGTGAACTTCTACTTTATGAAAGTGTCCTTTGATGTGTAAGGGAGAGACCAGCCAAACCACACTAAGTCAATAAACATCCCATGTTGGGAATTGCATAGTGAGTGACTGGGAACGTAACGTCACAAGAAGAAATTCACGCTTCCTAAATATTAAGGAAGATGTAGAGTTGTTTCCTTAAGAACTCATTTCAAGGCTTGAACAAAAGGATCTCGCTTCTAATTGGCCCGAGAAGACACTGGTTTATAATAGAACTCTAAACAGCTGGTTCATTAGAGGAGTCAATAGCGCTTAAGGAGAAAGATGTAATCATAGGGATAGAACAAATTTCTTGTCCCAGCTGTGAATTACGAACAAGCTCGTGATTGATCACAGAACATATGATCGATTATATTCGTGGACATAACTTTTCTTATAATGCTTAAGAGTTCAGCACATGTCTTTAGTAGAATAAGCCTGATGTAAAGAATATGGATTGGATTTCGGGTCGTAGCTTTCAACCAAGAGATCCACTGATCCTTGGGCTAGCTTATACTTGTTAGTACACTATGTTTATTACTTCAAATTCATAGAATAATTGTGTGGAACATAACTAATAGGAACCTAGAGTTTAATTTATTAAACCTGGTAATGAATATATGTGATATATTAATTTCCTATTACAAATGGTTTCACCAACATATATCTTCGTCTTTGTCATCTTGATCTTTTATATGCTTTGACTAGACAAGAACAAAATCTCTTAAATATTTTCCAAATATTTTCTAAAAATATTTTAATATTTAAATTTCCAAAATTAAAATTCTCTTAAAACATTATCAATATCTTTCAAAAATAAATGATTAGGTAAAAGATATTGATAATGTTTTAAATCTCATTTATGGTCACCATTATTTTTTAAAAATATCAACCCCATTGATTTTAATGAATATCTTCCAAAGATATTTAAAGATTTTTAGATTTGGTTACCAAGATTAAATATTAATCAATATTATCTTAAAAGATATTGGATTTAAAAAATTTTATTCTTTAAGATTTAATTAAAAATTAAGTTTGTATTTTTCAAAAATTCATTAGTTTAATAAAAATATCTTGGCGCCAAATATTAAAAATAAAAACATTCAAGAAATTTCTTTTTCCTAAGAGTGCGTTTGTGGCACTATGTTGATTATAATAGGCGGTGAGTTATAATAGACTCTGATTTATAATAGATGATGGGTTATTATAAACGATGTTTGGGGGCAGGTTATTATAATAGTGGTTATAATAAACGGTGTTTGAGTGCATGTTATTATAAAGAGAGTTATGAATTTTTTTTTATAAAATTAATTTTAAATTGTTGGCTTTTTGGCTATTATCTCAAATTAAATAATTAATATTTTGATGATAACCAACTCGAATATTTTTTACTGATATTTTTGGAGTTTTGGAGGGTTTAATAGGCAGAGAATGAAGAGACGATTCCAAAGCATTTTGAATCGTCTAAGATAGGGACATTTGAAGTTTGGAAGGAAAATGAGCCAAATAGAAAAACAAGATTTTCCTTCTCTTATTCTTTCCTTTCACACCAAATCTCTCTCCATCTCATCTCTACCCAATCTCATCCATCCATTACATTTACCCTAAATCTAAAGGTCATATCTTCATCAAATCTCACATGTTGATCATTTTACTCTAAATCCAACGATCACCTTTTATTTTCTCTTCCATAAATCTCTTCTCTCAAAATTGTGAATTAGAGACAGTAACATATTCATTCAATACAACCCCTGAAAATTTGATTACTTCACATATTCTTGAATTTGCGTATTACAAATTTGTGAAGAAACTGTCAATGCTAAACTTGTGTATTTTGTGATCGAGAGGTATTTTGTTAGATTTATTTTAATTATTTGTTTTGGGATTTGTATTAAGGTGTGCGGGCACATCTTGGTTGCGAGAAAACTAAATTGGTTTAATCCTGAACCAGTAAAAAAGATTTGAGTTTCTCTTTTCGCCTGAATAGAGTAGTAGTGGCTTAATCCTGAACCTGTGAAAAGATTTAGGTTTCTCTTAGGAAAAAGAGGGTAAGGACGAGTCTTTGGGGTCGAGTAGGAATTTTCCGAGTCACTTTAAAAACTTTGGTGTCTCTCTTTCTAACTTTTATATTTCGCTACTTCATTATTGCATTTCATATGTACTTTATTGAGTGTTTTTAGTTAACAAAGTTTAGATCATAAAATCAAATTTAAAGAACTAAAAAGTTAGCAAACCCTATTCACCCCTCATTTTAATTAATATTTGACTTGATGAAAATAAACTAACATTTTTTAATAGTTGGATTTTTCATATTCTACTTGCATATATTCTATTTTGATATAATTATGGACTAAAAATAAGTATATTAATAAAGTTTTAATGTGAGAATCTTGATTAAAAATGATTTTTTTTTAATCCAAATAATACATTTTTAATGTGAGAATCTTGATTAAAAATGATTTTTTTAATCCAAATAATACATTTTCTTTTCAAAAGAAATTCTTCGATTAGTAAAAATGAATTTACATAATGAAAATAATTGTTTTGAATGAAAAAGAACAATTAAAGTGAAAATGGTTATACATTATAATTTCAAAATTTTAAGAAATGTATGAACTCAAAATTTTATGCAATAAAAAAAAAGAGGTTTTTGCATAACTAGACAAAATTAAGAAACTAATTAATATAGTAGTCAAATCTTAAACTATTAACAAACTAATTCATACATTTAAAAAATAAGAAAAATATTAATTAATAAAATACCATAATATCCTCAATTCAATACAAGTTAAATGAAAAAAAAAATACATTCGCACCAAACCTATGTGATTGCCGTAGAAGAAATCTCACCCTCCCCACACTGACAAACATTCACACAAAAAACTTCATGGATGCCAGTGAAGGAAGTTTTATTCCACTCTAACCACTTCTTCTTCAAACATTTCTGTTGAGATTTGTCAATCGACCAAATCTCCATTATCGACATTGAGAATAAATCAAGCTTCATCGTGGCTGAGTTGGTCTCACCGTCGAGAAGAAAGTCAAAAATGACCTGGATCTTGTTGTTGTCTCCCCCATCATCGTCTCTCTACTATGCGGGGGAATGATGATTTCGTCTAAAACGAAGTTGAGATTTGCAAAAAAAAAACTGCCGTCTATTCTGTTTAAAATGAAACCCTAAATTGATAATTACAAAAATGCCAACAAGTGGTATTATGGTAATACAATATTATAAATATTTAATCGTAATACACAAAAGACTTAAATTTCATTCCACTTCATATGCAATATCTAGTATATTGACTTGATATTAGTATTATATACATGGATAAACATATTAGTAGTTATTATAATACATAATTATATATATACACACAGTATTACACACACACATATATGTATATATTTAGTCGTAATACATTGTAGTAATTAACTAAATGGTATTTTGATATGTAGCATAAAGAAGGATGAAGATTTTACAATATATTACAATATATATTGGAGTATTATACGTATGATTATTGTAATAAAATACAAGTATTATAAAACAACTAATGTAAAAATCGGAATTACGTATGGTAACATAACACTCTAACTCTAAGTTAGAAAGATGAATATTTATAATACTATATTATTGTAATTATAATATCATGTCATAGATATAATAATAGATGTGTTAATTAATATAGAATATCATAACACATTATGTAATAATAACGTATGATAATACAGTAGTATAATATCGTATTACATTATTATAATACTCTATTATTTTATCTTCATAGGTATGTTTTAACTCAATCATGGAGAAAATCAAGGAGAAGATTGTGGAATACAATTGTTAACTTCGTGGGTTGGTTACCGGAGACGGTAACCATTGTTGGTTGTTGTTTTCGATGGTCGTCATTGGTGGTCGTCTCCGACAAGCGTCATTGATGAACGTTTTCAGCCTCCACCGCTGATTACTCTGCAAATCCAACCACCAATGAACAATTGAAGAGAATTTCAATTGTACATCTTCGACCATTGACACCCATTGTTTCTAGCCTTTAAATAGACTTGGACGAAGACAATTCAAACACATGTGGCTGATTACAAGGGAGACGTTGATAAAAGATGCACTATTGACGAACTCTGATGGCATGAACTGAAAGAAAAAAAAAAGAAAAATATAACCCTAAAGATTCAGAGGTTGAAGAAGGGCAATATCGACATTAATTAATCATTATTATCGTCAATTTTAATTGAATGAATATTCTTGATAATGGTTTAAATTTTGAATACAATTATAAATATTATCTAAAACTTCAATATCTAGCACAATTCCTCCAAAAAAAAATTGAGTAATTTCTGTTCAAATATTGAATTAGTGTATATCAAAAAAGAATTCAAAAAAAAAAAAAATATATATACCTAAAAATGTGTGAGCCCCCACTTTATTCCCATTGCACAATAAAATTGAAATTCGTTTTATCTTTGGTGACTTTTACACTATCTAAGGTGAATTTTACACTATTTAAGAGTGTCTTTTGCACTTGGTTAAAAAAAAAAAGAAGCCTTTTGCACTTTTTGAGAGTGTATATCATGAGTAACTTCTGTTTAAAATAAACGGTACCCCAAACAAGGATTGTGTTATCATAACCCAACCACCCGTTTTGAAATTGGAGGCCCAAACACACCCTAAGAGTTTTGAAGAAAACGACGATGTTCGTCAATCTTAGTATTGTTTGGTTGTACTCGAACCACATATTAGTATATCATATGTCAGTTGAGTTATGATGGCTTGGATACTATTATTAATTTTTTTGTCCTTTTAACTGTTTTTTTTTTTAATGAAATTGAAAGGCATATACTTTAAATATTAAATTAAAAAAATAAGGAAGAAAAAAGAAATAACAGAAAATAAAAATAGCAAAGATTCTAGAGTGATCTGAAGTAGGAGAAATGGAGAGTGCAACAAAGGAAGAAGCCCAATCCAACGGCCAGCTATTGGTGGAAGCTTCAGGAGCCTACTACTACTCTTCTGACTTCAAATCTGCCATATTTTATTTACAAACACTGCGTGAAATAGCGCAGTTTTGCCTTAGTCAGTAGCGCTCGCCTTTCATCCTCTTGGTATTATCGAACCCAATCCTTCTCCCTCCGAACCCTAAAACCCGCCGTTTTCTTGTAAGATTTTTCTGTACCTTTATGGATTTCGATCCTTCAATTAATATCTTGATCACTTTATATGTCACATTTCATTTATGGGTTTTTCTTCATCCAACATTTTCTTCATGGGTTTTTTTTTCTTCTATGAGAATTGTAGGTCAATTGAAGCTCTTTGTCATTTCGTTTTTGGTTTTCATACATCCATCCCATTGTTTTCTTTCTTCTCTAGTTTGTAATTTTAGCTGGTTTTTGCTCTGCCTGTTGAATTATATCTACATCACTTCTTTGGTTGTTTGTTGTTTCTTAGAATTGTATGTCAATTTTTGAGTTAGTGAATTTGTTTTACATTTCTGGTTTCATAATCTATCCGTTCTTTTCCGTTTGCCATCCCCTTGCTTAATTCGTTTGTAATTGTTGTTATGAGTTGAACTAATTAATGGTGATATTACACTTTTTGTTTCAGTTTTGAAAAGGGTATATGGCTTCCTCTTTCACAGCCATGTCTTCAATTGGTACGCTTGCTGCGTCTAGCAGCTGTGGAGTGGATAAAAAGCTTCTATCGTCTCGTAATTCCGTTTCTTCATTTGCACTCCCAAGAAGATACGGCCTAGTTTTGAGAAGAAACCGTTCTTCCAAGATATCCGCCATGGCGAAGGATTTGCACTTCAACCATGATGGCTCGGCTATCAAGAAATTACAGGTCTGCTCTACTTGTTGTTTGTTCATTCAGTAGTTCTTCTTGTCTTCAAATTTTAATTGTGCTATTCTTTGTTTCAGAATGGTGTGAACAAACTTGCTGACTTAGTCGGAGTTACTCTTGGTCCTAAAGGAAGAAATGTGGTTTTGGAGAGCAAATATGGATCTCCAAAAATTGTTAATGATGGTGTAACTGTTGCGAAAGAGGTATTTCAGCCCATGATATGCTGAATCAGTATGGTTTTTGAACCTTTTTTTATTATTATTATTATTGTAAACGTGACCTCATTGAATTAACTTCTGTCGACTAGGTTGAATTAGAGGATCCAGTTGAAAACATTGGTGCTAAGTTAGTCAGACAAGCTGCTGCAAAGACCAACGACTTAGCTGGTGATGGAACTACAACTTCAGTTGTTTTGGCTCAGGGTCTTATTGCTGAAGGTGTCAAGGTGCCAGCTGCAGACTACTGCCATGATCGAGCATCCCCACTTAAATTTTTACTTACTAATCTGAACATATTTTAGGTAGTAGCAGCTGGAGCAAACCCCGTTCTTATCACAAGGGGCATTGAAAAAACAGCTAAAGCCTTGGTCATTGAACTCAAACAAATGTCAAAAGAGGTATAATTGTTTGGTTTAATTATTCTGTCATTTGATGGTTGGATTGAATCAGGATGCACTGTCTTTTAACAGGTAATTGTGCTCTATTTGTGAATGTCTAAAATAAGGTGTTTTTTTGTTGTTGTAGGTTGAGGACAGTGAATTGGCTGATGTTGCTGCAGTTAGTGCTGGAAACAACTATGAAGTGGGTAAAATGATTGCTGAAGCCATGAGCAAGGTAGGACGAAAGGGTGTGGTGACTCTTGAAGAAGGAAGAAGCGCCGATAACAGTCTCTATGTTGTTGAAGGAATGCAGTTTGATAGGGGTTATATCTCTCCTTATTTTGTCACTGATAGTGAGAAGATGTCTGTGGAATTTGAGAACTGCAAGGTATATGCAACATTCCATCTTATCATTTTCTGAAAATTCGGCCTTGTCTTCTAACCCTCCGCTCTTTGTGAATTATGCAGCTGCTTCTTGTTGATAAAAAAATCACTAATGCAAGGGATCTCATTAACATCCTGGAGGACGCTATTCGAGGCGGCTATCCCGTTTTGATAATGGCGGAGGATATTGAACAAGAAGCTTTGGCTACTCTTGTTGTAAATAAACTGAGAGGATCTTTGAAGATTGCTGCACTTAAAGCTCCGGGGTTTGGAGAGCGCAAGAGCCAGTACCTTGACGACATCGCTGTTCTTACTGGAGGTATTCCCTCTACATTCATTTAGTTAATTCAGCTTCTTCCCTCAATGGCTACTTTCATTCAGTTCCTTCAGAATTTTTCTAAAACTAATTATGAGTCATTATTTAAAAATTATAACAAGGAAACCTAAGTTTTCCACGCTTTTCTCGGTTGTTTTGTTATTGAAAGTAAATTTCTATGGTGATTACAGCCACGGTTATCAGAGAGGAGGTTGGGCTTTCCTTGGACAAAGCTGGAAAAGAGGTACTTGGAAATGCATCCAAGGTTGTGCTTACCAAAGATACCACAACAATTGTTGGCGATGGTAGCACCCAGGACGTAGTTTCTAAGCGTGTTGCACAAATCAAAAATCTGATTGAGGTACTGATCTTGATATTTGTATTCTATGTTATTGTTTTTGCTTGAAGTTTTCCAAGCAATGGTTGGCAGACAAAACTGGATATTGATATGGTCATATTTGTATAGGCTGCAGAACAGGACTATGAGAAAGAGAAACTCAACGAGAGAATTGCTAAACTTTCTGGTGGTGTAGCCGTTATACAGGTAAATTTATTTTTTTATGATGTAGTTCTACTACAGCTTATCAGGTTGTTTTACGTTGCATTTGTACATGTTTATGACATTTTTACTATTCTCAAAGGTTGGAGCGCAAACTGAGACTGAACTTAAGGAAAAGAAACTGAGAGTTGAAGACGCTCTCAATGCCACAAAGGTACTGTTGAATGTGCCTTTTCTATATATTAGAGGCTTTGTTAAATAACATTGTTAGTTATTAATTATGAGTAAACTGCTGTTACTTTGTGATGATTACTGTTAAGCTCGAATAAATCTAGGTTAATTTTGAAACATTGAAAATGATTTGCAGGCAGCTGTTGAGGAAGGTATTGTTGTTGGTGGTGGTTGCACCCTCCTTAGACTTGCATCAAAGGTGGATGCTATCAAGGAATCCTTTGGAAGCGATGAAGAGAAGGTAAACCATGTCTAGGATATTTGCTTAGTTCAGAGACTTCAAGTTTTGGCCTTAATTTGTTGTTGGCTGAAAAGGGCTGTCTTATCTTCTATGTCATAATGTTCTATGAACTTAAGACACAACATTCAATGGCTTGCACTTGATGCTAGGTTGGCCTACAGTGTTAAAAAAGAGCCTCTAAGGGGGTGTTTGTTTTTAACATTGTGGAGTGATTATTTTGAGTGATTAGAAAGAAGAAATTGTAGTAATAACTTGTTTGGATGAGGCTTTTAAAGAGCGATTATAGAAGGTTATTTATAATAGCTCCGTAAACCGTCCTAAGAGAAAACGACTGTAATAATCAAACCTTTATAGGATATAATATATTATGCGTTATTTGGACAATCAAATGTAGTTGAGTTAGAATAATTAAGATGCATGCATACTCTTTTGAACATGAATAAGAAAAAAAAAATTGGATGGGCGGTGTTGACTTTTACAGGTTGGAGCAGACATTGTTAAGAGAGCACTAGCTTACCCTCTCAAGCTGATTGCGAAGAACGCTGGTGTGAATGGCAGTGTTGTTAGCGAGAAGGTAACATATGATTGCAATAGAAGTATTGATTCAATATGTTCTTCATTGTGGTTTTTTGTTTGATGAACAGGTGTTGTCTAGCGACGACTATAGATATGGATACAATGCTGCAACTGGGCAGTATGAAGACTTGATGGCTGCTGGAATTATCGATCCAACCAAGGTGAGTTACTCAGTTTAGGTTAATATATTTAGTAGTTATATGAAACTAATAGTTAACTAGATCATTCTTAAGCCACCTGAATGACTTGTTTTAGTTTTTCAAAAACTGTGTTGGATATGGTGATATTATGTTATCAGGTGGTTAGATGCTGCTTGGAGCATGCAGCTTCAGTGGCAAAGACATTTTTGATGTCAGACTGTGTGGTGGTGGAGATCAAGGAGCCTGAACCAGTTGCTGCTGCCAACCCCATGGACAATTCAGGATATGGCTATTGAGAATTAAAATTCATTGATTTCTCCCATTTTTCTTCTTCTTTATTTTTGTAGATTCACGATCAAAATACCAACCATTCATAAGAAACATGGGAGTGATTCTTCTTTTGTAGCTCTGATTCTAGACTGAAAAATGATTCTTCTTTTAATTCTTTTTCTTGACCTGGGATTATAGAAAAAGTAGTCAGTTATATATACTAAAAGTAACTTCCGTTTATTAATTGATGATGCGTCAAGAATGAAAGGAAATTATTCTTGAATGGATGGTTTAAAATTAAAAAAAAAAAAAAAAAAATCCGGATGGGGTAGTTAGGCATGTAAGCAAATAAATTAGACATTTTATAGAGCAATTAATTACCAATTTCTCCCCCAGCCCTCCCTTCACTGCTCGGCGAGATAGCTTCCAGTTCATCCACACTCTTC
>JBBMEG010050483.1:0-16859 GCA_037832605.1 Cyclanthera cordifolia
CAAGAAAGCTCCAAGATTTTTCCTCCTTTCTTGCCCCTCTCTCTCAAATGAGTGTATAGACTCAAATGCCTTCAATGTATTTTCTTTATTTCTTTGCAAGAAAGCATTCAAAGCTTAAAACACTTTGACAATTTCACTCAAAACCATTCAAAAGCTTGATCAACTAGAGAAGAGAGGCCACCATTTTATACTAGAAAATGAGTGCAGAATAGTATTGATTACATAGTAAGATTTGGTAATTAGTTAAAATAACTCATTTTAACTAATTAACCACCCCTGTATTTTAACTAAATTGGTAAATGATGTTTATTTAATTAAAAGTCTAGGCCATATTATAACAATTTCAAATACACCTCAGATTCCTCCTCTCTCTCGCCCAATTCCTGATCTTATTCACAAATTCACCGCACTTCTTTGATTGAAATTTGATTTTTGGATTGTTGTTTGACTTTACGGTTGAGTTTACATTTTAATTTGAGATCTAAATGTTGGTTCAAACATTTATCGAAATTGATTTAGGGAGGATGAGATTAAGAAATGGAGACTGAGAACAAAGGCAAGGGTAGAGGAGAGGAGGTAGAAACAATTTTTGTTTAAATGACATTTTGTCCTTTCATATCTTACTTAAATTAGACATAAAGATTATATCTCCAACATTTATCAAACTTGAGGGTAAGTAATTGATCAAATTAAAAGTTTAAGAGGTCATTGTTGCAAACATTTAATAGTGGTTTATGCAATTTTTCCTTAAAAATAATATTACACGTTTAAAATAATGTCACATGTTTAACAGATTTTTTTAGTTAAAGATATTTTCATTTCTATTTATAGTTTGGAACTTGAATTTGAGAACAACTTTAGTATCTAAACCAACTTTTGAACTTTTCAAAATGTTAAACAAATAGACATAGACAAATAATTTTAAATATATTGTCAAATGGTTTGTAAACTTATTTTTAGATATGGAACAAATAAAATTACTAGATTTTTTAAATAGGAACTATTTTGATCGTAAGATCATATTTATTGTGAAGATTTTTTTATGTAATTACATTTATTAGGCAACTATTCTAAAAAAAATTATGAATCTTCTTTAAAAAAAAAATGTGGAGAATCATTTTTATAAATGCGTAACAAAATAGGATGAATCATTTTAAAAATATATGGGTAAAATGATAAGTGAAAAATTTTAAATTAACTTAATCTCTCCCCCAAATACATTTTAATTTAATATTCAGTTTAACTTAATTCTTACAACAAACAATTAACTTAATCTATGCAACAAACACAGATTAACTTAATACTCGGCTTAACTTAACATCAATTAACTTAACCTTAATCTCTCCACCAAGCACGTCTTAATTACTTATATATGAAAATAATAATCCCTAAGCTCATTGAACTTTAGACACTAATTACCTATATTGAAATTAATATTAATAAACCAAACACTAACACTAATAGAAGATTAATACTCTGACATGAGATAATAAGTTACTAAAAAAAAAAAAAAAAAACTTTTTGGCCATCTTTTACCTATTACACAAGAAAAAGTTAAACCCAGATACTAACTAATATGCACGCAAAGCAAATCCAAAACTTCAATCAAAATTCAAACCTATGCATGCATCTTGTTGAATTAGAAAATAAATGGTCCCACTTTAGGTTTGAAACCTCCCATTTCTAAATATTGTTGAGTTAAAAAATATTCATTTAAAAATATATTTTGTAAAAAAAGGAAAGAAAATAGTATTGTTTTCAAACGTTATTCAGATCTATGTTAAAAAAAGTAGAAAACAATTAGACATAAGGCAAATAAAGAGAGCCCAGGAACGAACAACTTGAAGCAACTCACAAGCATTAACACTACAAACTTCATCTGCTACATCTTTCGGACATAAGAAAAGGACTCTATCTATAGACGCTAAACGTGATAAGCAATGCACTAGTTCATTTGCTCGCCTATCACACCAACAAAACTTTGATAAAAGCCATCCTTGAAGTAAAATGCAAAAAATCCTCAACAATCATTCCCAAATCCTTTCTGAGACATATACACGGTTCATAAGCAACTTGGCAACACGTAGATTAAACGTTTCCACTTCCACCATACTAAAACCAATATCTCATGCCATCTCCAAGTTTCCACAAATTGCTAATGCTTCCACCAATTCATATCTAGAATCTCTGCAATAGGTTTGCGAAAAGAAAATATTGCCTCTCCTAAAGAATTTCTCATCACCACCCCAATATCACTCCTACCTTCCTGGGTAGAAATTGTCGCATCATTGTTCAGTCTAAACAAATCCAACTTAGGAGACCTCCACGTACGACACTGAAGAGGAAGACTGCGACTGACTTTTAGTCCTTCCCACCTTTAGGATAGAAATCTCTGCACAAAAATATTGTAGATAAAGATTACAATAATCTTAAATAGTGTTTATACTTCTCTTAGACAAACTATAATCGGGCTTCTTTATCCATCTATACTTCTCTTAGACAAACTATAATCAGGCTTCTTTATCCATTGCCGCAATCTCATTACGAAGATCCCAAAGTTTCCAACATATGATAAAGAACACCTCCAATTGCTTAGCATCCAGTTTCTCATAAAACCATAAAAGAAGATCAGGACATCAAAATTTGATTCAGCAAACCTCATCCCCTTAAAAGGAGATAGACGCCACTTGTCTCTAATCAATTTACAACTCCAAATACAATGGAAAGATGATTCTACCTTTTTACAACAACAGGTACATATCAAACTATAATCAACCTTTCTTTTGAAGAGATTAAGGTTGGTGAGAAGAAAATTATAAAACGCTCGCCAAATAAAAATAATGAATCTTACTTGGCACATTTGAATTCCACCTTTCCACCAACTCTGAAGACCATCCTCTATAGATGAAGTGGTTAAACCCAATCCCTATATTTGTAGCCAATATGTTGACTTCACACTAAAACTACCATCTTTGTTATAATGCTACATCATCGAGGCACTTAGGCCTAGGTAACTTTTCATAATTTCAGCCACATCCTCCTCGAAAAATAGATCTTGAATAAGGTTCACATCCCAACTACTATTTAGTGTGATTAAAATAAATAGCTATCCACCTATGTTACTTGTAATTTATTCACTATCATCTCGGCATCTGCAGCACTTGTGTTAGGGTTAAAATAAAAGCATACTTCACATAATTATTTCCTAGCAACATAAACAAGTATAAAGACAAAGAGCTTCTTGGATGGGCTCTGTTTCCTTCAAATTAGCTTTAAAAATAGCAAAATATCATCCACAAAAAAGGTTAGTGCAGGGCTTTGCAAACCACTTTAAGACCCATAAATCATGTTTGTCCTCCATCTAGTTGAGTATGCGAAAAAGGCCTCCAATACATAATAAAAAGAAGTATGGAGATAACTGGTACCCTTGCCTCAGCCCATAAGAAGAGCGAATATCTCTAATCTGGGATCCATTTATATTACACAACTCGCGACGAAGTCTATCTCAAAGCCAAGGCACATATAAATTTAGACAAACTCAACACATAAATAGTTATTTAGTAGTTTAATGACTAAATGGGGTTTTAAGGTAAGGATTTGGCATTGAGACAAATTCAACACGATTTAAGAGCGAGAAGTCATGAGTTCGAATTTTTACTAAGCGGAAGATTCTCCATTTTTCCAATATAAAGTAGATCTTCAACATAAAATAAAATGATATTTACAAGTTTGATTCACACCTCTCAATATATATTTTCTTCATTTTCTCAAGCATACCTCAAAAGTCAAAAGACAACCAATAAATTATTTACAATGCAAAATTATAATTTAAGCTATATTTAATGTCACTAAAGCCTAAAGTCATCTACATCAAAATTAAAAAGCAAGGGTTTTTAAGTCGTGGTAGGAAATACATTTGGTTTATTTGTTTGTTCTTTAATAAGGAAACTAAAATTTAACAGTTAAACAATTGGTCGAACTACATTTTTGACATTTGGCCTAAAATATAATAGGTGTAGCCAGTCCGTAAGCAATCAACTACTGCAATATGAAAATAGGATAAATTCAATTGATAGTCTTATATATATATATATATATAGTTTTTTTTTTTTTTTTTTTTTGAAGAAAACACTTCATTAAATCTCAAACCAAGAGTCAGAAAGCTCTAAGTACAACACTAAAGCAAGCACCTCACGGGGGGAGGCGCTTCTAATTCCAACCAAAGTCCTCTCGAACGCTAGTCTCAAAAGAATTCAGCAAACACAACGAAAAGAGCTATGTGTCACGATCCAACTTCGTGAGGTACATGCTCTAACCCGGCGAGCAAGTCAGCTAAACGAAGATCGCAGAGCGGGTGACACGACAAGGCCAACCTCTCCGGCCACGGGCCTCGAGAAAAGGTTTTCGAAAGAGAGAGAAAGAATGATTTGAAATACATTTTGCCGTTGAAAGGTATATGACAAGATGCAATAAGGGAAACAACAACTAGCTTGCATTCATCATATAATAGCTTGGTATGAGGGAAGCTTCGAGAGTCAGTACCTCCTTATAGTACATTTTGGATCATAACTAATGTGACACCCTTGCATATGAAAATGGCGAGGAGTCAACACTTAAAATAAAATAAAGGAAACTATCCTCACATGAAATAATAACAAAATAACATAAAAGCATGATGAAAAGGGGTTTAGAGGTTCATGCGGCCATGTGCAACACGCACTGGACAAGCAAGACCGTGACAATCTCCCCCACTTAAGCTGTTGACGGCCTCGTCAACCAGCTCTACTCGAACTCAGTGATCGTTCGAGGCTAACCATTTGTCCTTGCTGTCCCACCGAACTTCAATGTCTGTCACGCTTCATCAGTCTTCAAGAAACTTCTCCAGGCTTTGACTTTTGACACCAGCTTGGTCTGTCTCTTCATCTAAGACTTCAAAAGCATTGCCTAGAGGAACCGGCACACTGCTCATTTCAGAAAGGCGCCGTCTCGAGCTGACCCTACTTCCGTGCATGGGCCTTTCATCTAGTTGTCTCGGTCATTGCTAGGCCCCGTTTTCATTTGGAGGGCAGACAACAAGCGCACACTACTTGGGTGCTTCATCTTGGTCTTCACGGGCGTGGGGTTGGACCTGGTGATGAGTAAACATTCTGTGAGCGGTATAGGAATGACCTTGTGCCTGAGCAAGAACTTCATCCCCAATATGGCATCAAAGTCGTTCATCCTAACGATTACAAAGTCAGCATTGTCGGTCCAATCGCCCAGCTTGACACTCGCGTTCTTCGTGAGTCCTGACACGGGTAGGGCTGCAGAATTGACGTCTTTCATCCGTCTTTCATCCTTATGTCAGCTTACATTCAGACAACTTGCTTTTGTTTCAGACATAAAATTGTGGGTGGCCCTAGAGTCAACCATAGTGTTTATCGCTGCCTTATGGTTTATCCATGCATCGACATACATAAGGTCTTTGCTTGATAACTCCCATGGCCCACTGACACTCTTTTGCAAGGCCGACAGATACTCGAGCGCACCGAAGTGAGGATTTTCTCTTTCCTTCTCTTCATGGGCTACTAATTGCGCCACCTCGGCTTCGTCGTCCTCTTCGGCCATTGTCTTTTCCTTAAGTGACGCTCGTAGAGCATTAAGCGCTGGTCGGATAGGACATTCAATCACTTTGTGGGGGCCTTTGCAGAGAAAAAAACTGAGAGGTCTTAGGTTATAGCCAGTTGGCTGAGAGGGTCCTCACCTTGTTCTTGATGGCGACCCTTGTTTTTGGTTTGTCCCTGACCGGCGTGCTCCCAGGTGATAAGCACTTTTGACATTAAAATGACCGTTCGAACTTAAGTTCTAGATAATCTCATCGTCCATAAGCTCCCCCAACGGAGTTCCCAAAATAATCCTAGCTTCTTCTACATAGAAAATACTTTGAATTTTGCCATCATCCCAATTTTGCTCATTAATAAGATTGACCGCTTTCATATCCTTCCAAGGGGATTGGGCACTAAACGCGTACGAATTTTCAATCCTACCAAGCCACGGTCCCTACTAATCACGATAGAATTGCCTTTGCCCACCTTCCAACGGTAACCATGGCGAAAAAGATCGCGGCCCTAGAGGACACTACGCCATATAAGGGATGAAGAGCAAGCAAAGCTTGATTGAACTGGCTCAAACTGTGAAACTCCAAGCCACCTCTTTGGAAAAAAAATGGCTTTTAAAATCTATTTTGCTCAAAGCTTGAACCATGTTCTCTTCAAAGCTAAATAATTGTCTAACCAACTCAACTACAATAATTTCTTGAAATTTTAGGAATAAGTATTTATAAAATAGATCGGAGGATCTAATTGCAATTACCTAAAAACTAAAAACCTAATTTCTTCTTTTTCCCCTTCTTCTTCTTCACGCATTTCCCCTCCCCCCTTCACAATTTTTTCCCTCTCGGTCTGCCATCTCTAACGTTCTCTCTCTCTCGGTCTCACTCGCCTCCCTCTCGCCTGATCCTCACCCGCGACACCCGACCCAGTCGTCGTCTCCCTCACTGGCAACCTCTCTCACCCGCGTTCAAGCTGCTGCCTCTCTCTCTCGGTCGTTTTCGGGCTTAGCTTGGCTCGGCTTGGCTTGTAGCGGCTATTAAGCTCGATTTTCTTAGTCGGTTTTGTGTCGTTTATGTTATTTCTCACTTAAAATGCAGCTTGCTCTCTTAATGGTGTGGTTTGGTCTCTTTTAGTTTGAAGGGTTGGAGAAAGTTCGTTGTCGAGGTGAGTTATTGGTTCAGGTAGGTCATTTGAGGTTTTCGTTGGAGCAAAAAGTTCTATTTCTGGTCGTTTCAGCTTGATTTTAAGTGTGTCAGATTCGTTTTGTGTATGGTCGTTGTGTTAGATCTTGCCTTTGTTTTAGGATTTTTGGGTAGTGCTTAGTTGTAAACGAGTCGTGTAGGCGTCGACGCTAACCAATGGCCTTGGTTTCTTGTAGGAAAGGAGGTTTAAGCTCGTTAAGACGTTTGGACTCGCTCAAGTTGTTGTCGTGCCACTAATTTATCGTTTGTAAGGGACCCTAATTGGGTGTTGTTTGCTTGTATTTACCTGGAAACATATGTTTGTTGTAATGTTCGTTCGTATGTGGAATTGTATTCTTGCTTGGTTGGTTTGTTTATCGTGTTGTTACACCTTGTTGTTCGTTATTTCTTTATTGAATTGAAAGCATGTGGTCTGTGATCTGGTATGCTAGAATCTGGATTATATGTCGTTCGTTGCTCGTTATTTCCTTATTGAATTGAAAGCATGTGTTATGTGATCTGGTAGGCTAGAATATGGATTATGTGTTGTTTGTTGCTCGATATTTCCTTATTAAATTGAAAGCATGTGGTTTGTGAAATGGTAGGCTATAATATAGATTATATATCGTTCGTTGCTCGTTATTTCCTTATTGAATTGAAAAACATGTTGTCGTGATGATCTGTTCTTATGTACTGAGCCCTAGGCGAATAAGCAGGTAGATTGCTTATGATACGCCTTTCTCCTGTAATGAACATGTGCAATACAGTATAGGATCGTTGCATGCATTGTGTGTTGAAGTGAGCGTCGAGTCTCTTTCCTTGATAGTGTAAGCATGTCCGTCATATGGCCTCGACATGTCTCTTCTCCGCCATAGGGTGGTTGCAGTATATCATAGGGTTTGGTGCTACGTGGCACGTTAGGGAACGACCCATAGGGGTGGTCGACGCGGCAACGTTCTCTAACGGACAGAGGTAGTCAGATGTGAGAGATTATGCTTATAAAGGGATGGATTGCAACCATCCTGAGAGCGACACATGACCACTGGGTCTGACCACATGGTCTTTTAGACGTGTTGGGTAGCCGACCGTGGTCGGGGTTCTCGCAGTCCTTTCTGGTACCTAGGAGCTCCTAGAGATACTATTGGGTTTACACCTAACTATAGCATAGTTGCGAGCACCGCAACATGTACGAGTTGCAAACTGTCAAGCAGAAGTGGGATCCTAGCTTCGGCTAGTGTATCCTCTAACACTTTGACAGATACTTGCACCTACAGCTGGATGAGCTGCTAGCTGGCTTAGTTTAATGGGGGAACTTGATCGGTTCTTTTTCGCCTCACTCGCACCGAAGATACCCTAGGAGACGTTAGGCGACTCCACAGCTTGTACCCACCTATCATGGTGCTCCGCCTTACGCGACATGGTCGTGAAATGGCTTTTGGGTCTTATAGCATTGGCCGGGGACCTAGTTGTCCTTAAGGGTAGCATAGCCGAGTGATCTTGGATGCATAGGGGGTGATAAGGGAATTAGTCATTGGACGGAGATTCCTTATCACATGAGTTGGAGCTGGCAACATGCTAGGCAGTGAGCAGCCGAAATTGCTAAGGCATAAGTGAGCGTCGCGCTAGCAGGTTGGCCAACTTGCAAGGTAGTGCAGCCAAAATTGCTAAGGCATATGTGAGCGCCGCTCTAGCAGGTTGTATCGCTCACGGCTCTGCGCCATGCGTGGTATCTGACGTGTTTGGATTGACCCCACTGTGCCGGAGGGACTCAGGAGCATTAGTGGATAACCCTTGCGTCTAGGCTCCTTATTGTACCCTAAGTGGTCGGATTGTGACTTTGGAATTTCACAGCATTGACTGGTGAGCCTCCTCAAGTATTGCCACGTGGGTATGCCGTCGCAATATCCCAGTATTTCTTAAAGAAAAACGCATTAGCCATCATTGAGCACGCAATATCCCACTCGTCACCAAAGAAAAGATGGGAAATAGAATGGCCTAAATTATTAATTTTCAATCATTTGAACTTATTTTTCCTCTCCTCCTACGGAGAAGCGACGAGAAACCTTCAACACAAATTAGAAAAAGTTACGGAGAAAGCGGGACTCCCTGTCTCAGCCTTCTGCCAAAATCAAATGACCCATGGGGGGCCCATTAATCAAAACTGCAGAACGAACAGTAGAAATGCAAGCCATAATTTTTTTTTAATCCAAGAATCATTGAAACCCGTCACTCTCATCATATTGAGAAAAAATCTCAAGTTTACCCTATCATAAGCTTTACTCATATCCAATTTAAGCGCAGCCCATCCATCTTTACCTTTTCTTTTATGGTTGATAGCATGAATACATTAAAAATCAATCAACACATTATCCGAAATAAGCCTTTCCAGGCACAAACGCTGATTGATTTGGCGAGATAATTTTATCAAGGAAAGGCTTTAACCGATTAGCCAACTTTTGGCAATAATTTTATATATGGTATTGCAAACACTAATCGGCCTAAAATCTTCCATCTTAACGGGGCATTGGATTTTCGGAATGAGGGCAATAAACATCGCATTTAGAGGGGAGATATCAGCCATCATTGAGCACACCCAGACAAGCTCTCGACAACTCATCACCCACAATATCCCAGTATTTCTTAAAGAAAAACGCATTAGCTCTATCAGGACCTGGAGCCTTATCAGGATTCATGTTGTTCAAAGCCTCTTTCACCTCTTCATTCGAAAAGGGAGTATTGACCTGCTTATTGTCCTCGTCCGAGATAACTTTATCAACACCTTCCAGCGCAGAGGACATATCCCCCTTAGAAGTTATTTCTTCCTTAAACAAATTTGAGAAATAGTTAACAGCCACTTTACTAACATCAAAATCCCCCTCAATCCATTCGCCTTTATGGTTCTTCATTTTCTCAATCCGGTTTTTCTTCTATTCCTGTCACCCCATTTTAGTCAATCGATCCTAGATCTCTGCTTCTAGAAGATTTCTTCAATGTCAAGGAGCTCATCAATTTGCTTTTCAAGCTTTCTAATACATGGTTGGAAGAGGTCCCAGATGAGTCACGGGCGGCCAGGGCGGACTCCTTTCTAGCAATAACCCCACGGATCGAACCCCCAACCTGCTCTTGTTCCATTTAGCGAGCGCCTAAAGACTATTCTCAATTTTCTCAAAAACATTGTTTGTAATTTGTAAGCAATTATATATAGTCTTTTCAATCCTCTTAAATATATCTATTAGATTCATCAAATTATTCCAAAATATCAAAATGTCATGTCTTTAGCTGTTGGCATGTAGCTTAAGTCTAGTTGAACTAACATGTCTTAAAATCACAAGATATAGTATTCAACATTTTCTTAGTTTCATATGGTATTCAAAATTTTATTAAATTAGAATTATAAGAAATTTATTTGATAGTTAAATAAAATCTTAAATATCTTAAAAATTATAAACTCAATTCATAATAAAGTTATGTATCAAAAACTCATATACTCTTAAAATTTGTATGCCATTAAAAGTAAATATAGCTTTTATAAAATAGGGTAAGAAAACAATAGGCATCCACTATAACATTACTCTCTTATCAATTGAGTTTTCCTTTGAACTAATATTAAAATTTGGCTTTGTAAATAGCCAACATGACAAAATACTTTTTATGACGTAAACCTATCAACTAATTTTAGAATTAAATTAAAAATTAAATGAAATATATTATTTTTTTAGTGGAAAGAAAGTAATGAATCTTAATCACTTAAAAAATCGGAATCAAATTCTTCATTAATTTTTTTGTCAAACTTATTATTTAACCACTTTTATAACATTAATCTACGGATGGTTAAGTACTCCACCACATGTAACACTCATCCACAAATTGATAATTAATTGCTCAAATTATTAATATAAAATTTTAAATAATAATTAATTACTCGAATGGCTATTAATTTATTATTCTTCTCTATTCAATTTATAATGAAATCCTATCTTCTCGAACATAAAAAGAATGTTGGAACTCAAACAAAAATGTTAAATTCGACCTTAAAGTTAGTATAGTTTACCATTTAAACATGGTTGTGTCTCTAATACAAGTAGACTAACAAAAGTTTGATCATATCCCTAAAAGAGGTAATGAAATTAACAATCTCTCCAAAGCTGAATGTTTTCTATTATTTCTATTTTAACAAAAAAAAGAAATCGGAATTTTCATTTTTATTTTTTGATAAAAAAAATATAAATTAAAACCATTTGTAAAAGATAAACGAATTAAGTATAAGATTTAATATGATAATAAGTAGTAAATGTAATGCAAAGAAAAGTTATATCAATTTCAGATAAGATGAGAAAACGAATGAAATTTTACACTACCTAATAAAATGTATATATAAAATAAAAATTGAAAAAACAAATCCCATCCAACATGACCAAACAAGCAAATAAAAAAAGAAATTACAAAATGGAAAATATTAGTATAATTAATATAACATGAAAGAATACAAGTAAGAAATATTAGTTTTACAAAACCATACATGGTTTAGAAGAAGAAAAGAAAACCATGGCCTCTGCAAAACCAAGCTTCTTTATCAGAAGAAGAAAGCACAAAACAGAGGCCTAAGCAAAAATGAAAAGTCCATCTGAAAACCTAAAATAAACTTCATATAAAAACGCCATTAGTGTTGCGGTTGCACAGCCAAACCCAGCCACGAATTCTCGCCGACGCCCCCGATCTTGTTCGGCGCCGGCCCGCTCAGGTACGGCGATCTAGCAGTCAATCTGTTGAAAACAGAGCAAATTACAGCCAAAACATGAAAAAATCGATGAATTCTAATTCTCCAAGAATTAAAAATATAAGAAAAACCCACCTGTCTTTTCTCTTCTCCAAGAATCGTTGAATCGAAGCTTTACGAGCCATGGGAACAGCTGCGAAAAAAGAGAAGGATAAATCATATAAATAAAAATTGAATTTCAACTTCCGGCGACGGGGAGTTCTAGAAATCCAGAAAAGGGTTGTTGTATACGAAGTTAATTACCACTAGCAACCGTATGCGGCGGCGGAGTTTGGTTCCGACAAGAAACAGGTGAGGTAGAGCTCAATGAATCGGCCAGAGTTTCAACCAAAGCCGGCTGGCCGGCGGCAGCGGCCGCGGTGATGTTCAATTCGGAGCTCTTGCTGCCGGCAAGATACATAACTTCGCCGACTTTTTCCGCCGGAAAATCGTTAAACACATAGACTTGACCGGCATAAAAAATCGTCATTTGTGACGTTTGAGGCGCCGCAGTGGAAGATTTAAGACCCCTAAATAAAAAATTCCGGTTCAATCAAATCACCAAGTGAAAAAAAAAAGAGAGAGAAGTCGGTGGAGAGAAAGTTCAAATTCAAACCTCGAATCGCCGTCGTTTGAGATACCGAATTCAGTCTGCTGAGGAAACAAATCCAAAGACTTGAGATTCGCCATTTTTTCCTGCCGATGGTTGAATCCCGGCGCCGACCCTAAAAATTTCAATCTTAAATGTCAAATCAAAACAAAACAAAAACCCCCAATACAAATTCCAATCCCAACCCAAAAATTACTCACCGTTCCTCCGGAAGCCCAGATTCAGATCGCTACCGGGAGCCGGCATCCCGACGGCGGGAACAAAGCCTCGTTTCTCCGGCGACTTCGACACCGATCTCTGAGTTGAAATCTGAGAGAATCCTGAAGAACTCGACATGGGTTCGGACATAAACAGAAAATAAGAAAGAATAAAAGAAGAGAGGATTGGAAAAGTTTTGATCTTGAAGATGAAGATGAGAGGTTTGGATGAAGGCTCAAGTAATAACTAATATCTGTCACTCTTTATAAAGCAGCTACTAAGAGCAAAAAAGTAAATTGAAATTAAATTAAAATTTTAATAATTTAATATTGATTAAATTACTAGTTCCTGTATTTTAAGTTATTCCATCTGCTTTTAAAATTTTAATTTTAATCTTCGTAATCTTCATATTTTTTTAATTTATTTTGTTATTAAATTTTCAAAATTTCAATTTTAATTCTTAAATTTACAAAAAAGCTAAAAATATATAATTATTTTAGTTCTTAAATTAAAAAAAAAAATCCTTATAATAAATTTATATTTGATATTTTTAAATTGATTAAAAAACATTAATAATTTTAATATAGTCTTCTAAGGGTGGCGTTCAAGTTGAAGGTTAATTGGTTGAAGGTTTGGATTTTAGAAGTGTATTCGGTCAAAATCTCAAGTTCTTTTGATGTCTTTCTTTGTCTGGCCTAAATACAGATATTATTTCAATATATTGGAACAAAAAAACTTAAAAAAAAAAATATATATATATATATATATAAAATTTTGCAAGGTTAGGTTAGTACTAAAACTTAAGTTTTAATATTATTTTGAAAACTAAAAATTCACGAGAAACATGTGGGGGTATTTTACTTGGCGGTTTTGCACAAATAAAAAAGAAAAAGAATAAATCGTATGGTGTAGCATTTCTTTGCACGTGTTCTTTGTGTTTTTATTTGAAATTTCTTTAATATTAATACTCTGCCCCTCAAAGAATGATTTATTTACGGGTGTTTGCCATTACTTGGTGGGCCACGATTATCGCTTGAAACCGTACACTCGCATGTGAGCCACTCAATCCACATACTAGTTGATAAGGGCAGTGGTGGAAGATCAATTTGCTCTGGAAGGTCAATTTTGAGAAACAAACCTTTGTTATAATTTGATTAATTTTTCAATCCACATACTAGTTAAGTATTAAGTGTAGGTTAGTGGTTTCAATTTAATTCTAAATTATGATTGAACTAATATTTTTGAGGTTTTAGTAATTAGATTCAACTGAATGGTTAACCAAGAATAAAATTATTGGTTCATTAAAGGTTTGTTTGATTTGATTTTTTTAAAGTTTTAATTATAATTTGATTAATTTTTCAATTTTTTACTCTTTTTAATTTGATTTTACACATTTGATTTTGCTAACTAAAAACTTTTTAATTTTTTTTTTTCTTTCTAGTTCGAATAATATTATACAAGTTTAGGAATTAAAGTGGTGATCTTATTTTGTAAGACATAGATCATAATTTTATGAACTTTTGATATTTGTTTCGAGAGCAATAAATTATATATATATATATATATATAAAAGGTAAGTTATAAATTTAGACCCTTTGATTTGAAGAAAGTTAGAGTTTAATTCATATGATTTGAATGTAACACCCAAACACTATTTGGTAGCATACAATAAATTACAGTTAAAAAGAAAACAGTTATAGAATCTAGGTCTATGATCTTGGTTAAGCTACCACAATGCATAGGCCACTGATCACAACAAAGTCTCGTCGCAAAAATTTCATAGAAACATGTCAGAGTAAACAACATCGCCAAAGTGAGTATATTTATACAAAGCAAGTAGTTTTTCTGTGTGGCAACTACCATTCATCAGCGGAAGCTATAAGGTTACACTAGTAACTTTTGAACATTGATCAACCATGTCCATTGTACCAAAAATCTCACAACTGTTAACCACTTACTTCACACCACATTATTTGTCATGCAAATTTATACTCCAATCTAGATACAACTTTCTAGTCACTAAGTTCCCTAACGAAAGCGTGAATCACATCTGCACATGCAGCATAAGTACATTACTCATGCCCCATTTGATAACTAGATAGCATCACAACTTTCGAATAAAAGAGGTGATCATGCTTACTACACCACTCAAACTTGGCTACTCTCTTAACCCTAATTATCACCCTTCATTCATGGTTACTAGAACCTGTAGACCAAGAGGTACTTATTCAAGAATGTACGTTGTTACACATCTTTTAACTACTTGTATGATCATATTTATAGTGGTCGCCGTACTACTGAACTAATGCATCTCCTAGTTGTTCAACAACCAATCTTAACCCCAAAAATCAAGCTCGACTCCTCACTCTCCCAACTACTATTGAGAAATAAGAAGCTCGCATATGACATCTGCTCTAGAGTCATACACCTTAACCTCACTAAGTACAGACCCTTAACACCGATCATCCATTAGTTGAAACAACTTATCACACTTCACCAATCAACAATGCAAATCACATATTCTTATTCATTCATGCCTTCAATCATAATATACCATTCAAACATGTTTTAACTAACACATCAAACAATCATGTATCGCTCATGTGCAATTTAATATCCTTAACATACAAGTACGAGTACATGCTTGTACGAATAAATCATAACTAACAACTCGCCCCATACTCTCAAATGAGTGAATCTTCATTAGCAACACCCCCCCCCCCCCTCACTCTCAAATTATTAACTCACCTAATTCTCTCAAATGGGTGAAACTTCATTAGCAACTCATCCCACCTTCTTAAATGAATGAAACACCCTTAACAACTCACCTTGAACTCTTAAATAAGTGAAACACCCTTAACAATTCACACTACACTTTTTAAATAAGTGAAACCCCTTAACAAATCACACTGCTCATAAAGGAGTGAATTACCATCATCAACTTATCCTACACTCCCAAATGAGTGAAACTTCTCTAGCAACTTAAATGGCACTCTCAACGGAGTGAAAACAGCGTAACTCATGCATCCTCAAATGAGTTGAACATCTTTATTAACTCAAATGACTAGGACCTCACATCGTACTCTCAATGGAGTGAGACACCACTAGCAACATACTATACTCTTACAAGAGTAAACATCAATAACAACTTATGTGCCCTTCAAAGAGACGGGAAAACACCTTTAACAACTCATACATCACTCTAAAAAAGCACAGCACAGCTAACAACTCACACTATTTTCTTGAACATTCATACAACAATAAAAATGTAGACGACATAGAAACATAACTTCTTACCTCCAAGCCGAGGCAGGATGTATGCATCGCCCAACTCTTCGAGCTTCGAGCTAGAACCAGCAATTGATCATCCACTCAACAATGGAATCATCGGCACGAATCGAAAACAAATGAAGATCAAGATGACGTCGTTTTCATTAGAAATGAAAACCCAACAACGTCGTTTGACCCTAACCAAAGCGACGTTAATAAAACATGGTCAACGTTTAACCTTGACTTTTATTTTCTTTAGTTAGGGTATTATATAGAAAATCAGTCCCTGTGATTTTGAGAAATCTACAATTAGTCCATATGATTAAAAAAATTAGAATATAGCCCCTACAGTTTTATAAAATATAAAAAGTAGTCTGTCGTGCGTAATTGTTGGTGAATAAAATAAATAGAAACTATTTATTTTTGTGTTTAATGATGAGAGTGTGAGACAAGTAATTGATTGGATAAAATGAAACACATCATTCATATATTAAACGTACTTAATTCGCATACAACTTGTGAATAACATTGACTATTTTTAAATTTTATCAAACTACAGGGACTAAATTCTATTTGTTCAAACCATAGGGACTAAATTCTATACTTCTCTAAACTGTAGGGACTAAATTCTATATTTTTCCAAACCATAGGAACTAAACTATAGATTTTCAAATCATAGGGACTAAATTCAAACTTTCTTCAAACATAAGGGCTAAATTTATAATTTACCCTATATTAAAATAATAAATGTTGAGTTTTTTATTTCCCTAACTATTTGTTTTTACTAATTGGGAATATTATAAATACTCACTCTTGGCCTTTTATTTGCGTGTGATCTGATGTAAGCCAACAAGGCATTAATAAAGTTTTCATCCTCTCTTTGTAAGGTGGATGTAAGCCTAAGCCTGAACCACGTAACTTGCGTCTTCTTCCACTTCTTCTCCCTCTTATTTCTTGATTTCCTATTCTACAATTGATACTTCTCTCTGTAATTGCTCCCAAGTTTGATCCATTCATCTTCATTTTTGTATCAGAGCGAATATGTGTTTGGGGCAATTCTTTGCATAATACATTTAAGGGGTTCTTTTTGTTGATTCTTGTTGATGTCGAAAAATGGTTAACGGTCTATCCACAGTACTATTTGTTTAGTAGAGGACGAAAGGGCCTGCAAAACAAAAAGGCTTAGGGCACACCGGTGTGGTGTGAGCCACAGGGCCTCCGATGCCTAAGTCAGAAAACGGGTAATAAGAGAA
>JBBMEG010050493.1:0-16858 GCA_037832605.1 Cyclanthera cordifolia
AACTCAGTAAGGATCCCCAACTCGGGATCAGACATGAATATAATCAAATAAGATATCATCAGTAACAACAAGCGTAACATTCTAAAAAATATACCTCAAACGAAGGGTTCATAGACCCAAACTTCAGTAAAACTTACATAATACACAAGGTCCCCTATGGGACGGCGGTGTCATTGCACGCACCAAATCGTGTCTTGTCCCCTATGGAACAGCGGTGTCAATGCATGCACCAAAATCGTGTCTTGTCCCTTATGGGATGGCGGTGTCAATGCACGCACCAATATCGTATCTTGTCCCCTATGGGACGGCGGTGTCAATACACACACCCTGGTCTAAGTCTTGTCCCCTGTGGGACGGCTGTGTCAACGCACGCACCAAAATCAAGTTTTGTCCCCTATGAGACGGCGATGTAGGCTAGTTCGCTATGGATCATCCCGACCTATCACGCACCTTATCTTATAAGATCACCGAGCACATAACTAGATATAACCTATATGTTCAATTCTATCTCAAAGAAAAATCATGTAAGGGCCAACCATCAAAATATTACAACAACATCAAATATGCAGCAAGTCATATGAGCATCATCAAATATCAATACACCATCACAATTTCATAAAATTGCACTTTCAATTCAATCTCAGATAGCCAGTACCAACCCAAACATCACAAAATTATACAGATATCAATCAATCAAGCAATCATCACATCAGACATCATAATTCAATACATTCATGTATTAACCACAGGATCTCGAGTTGAGGATATGTTTCCCTTACCTTAAGCGATTTCACGAGCGAGCGAGCTCCCACGCTCCAAGCCAACGTTCTGCGAAGGCTAGCTCACGATCGTAGTCTTAACAATTTAACGGGTCAAAACTAGCACCTTAGACTCTCGAAAATGGATTAAGAACGTCTAAATTAGCAAAGAGGACCTAACTTTAAAAAACGTGTTTTCGTGACCCGGGCCCGGTTGACCGGTCAAATATGGTCAAATCTGGTCAAACATTCAAACTAGCACCTTCTTCCAATAAGTAAGTCATTATTTTAAAACCTCAATTCAATTTGATTTATTTATTTATATATCCATTTTAATAATTTCCAATAAAAACAGACCTAAGTCCCACCAGCTTTTCAAAGGAAAAGGCCAATTTACAATCTAAATTAATCTCTATTCTATTCAATAATTATTCCTTCCAAATATCTAATTTAAAATAAATCACATATTCATAAAATTCAATAGGCACAAAATAAACAATTTATTATTAATATTATTTCCTTTTTGTTAACTTCTCCAAAACTCCACATTCTCTCTCCTTCATTCTTAAGCTCCAAACTCCATTAATGGAGTTCTTCAACCTAAATTTTGATTTATAAGTTTATAAATCTAATTAATTAATTTTTAATAATAATCTCATGGATCCCACCAACAATAATAATATGCTTATTTCCCTTTTTTTTCTTTTATAATTTTAAAACTAAAAGGCCTCACATGCTCATCTTCAACATTGGCTTTCTCTTCCTAAAAACACTCAAACCTCCATTAATGGAGTCCTTGAGCTAACCCAAAAGGAGAAATCATCTCACCTCACAAAATCACACACCGGAATGACGTGACGGAACCGCGTCTGCGGCCTTGGGCAGATCTGGGCGAGCGCGGGGAGGAGCGGCGGCGCCGGCTGCTGGCGCGCGAAGTGGAAACGGCTTGCAGCGGCGTCGGAGAAGGCGACTTGCTGCAGCGTGGGTGGCTGCTTTGGTCGGAAACAAAAGGAAGAAGAAGGAGAAATGGGATAGAGGAAAAAAACGTGAGAGAAGAGAGAGATTGGGGAAAGAGGCGCTCCAAACCAAGTGGGGAGAGAGAAATTTGGAAAAAAAATAAATAAATAATATATATTTAATTAAGAAAATGAATTAGGTCAATTTTTTTTTTTAAAGAAGGGGTGTAGACGAATAAATTTATATATTTAAACAATAATAAAGTAAATTGTTTGTTCATTGAGGTATCATAATTGAAAATTGTATAATGTGTATAATTTTAGGCAACTACCCACATGAGAGCCTATAATTATGTTGTTTATACACTAAAATAAAGTTTTTAATGAGATACCTAAGAACATAAAATTATATGCTCATAAAAGGAAAATCAAGTCACCACTGGTTATTCTAACTCAGACCTTATTAGATGTCCTGACATTAAGATTTACACTCTTGGCTATATGTATCTTTTATGTGAAGATGCAATATCATGGAGAAGCCATAAAAATCTGGGTTGCGTTTAGGAGATCCATCATGATAGCTGAGTATGTAGCATGTTATGATGTTTTAATTTAGGGAATGTAGCTGGATAATTTTGTCTCACAGTTTGACGCTTTAAATTTTACCTCTAAGTCATTAAGTGTCTACTATGACAATAAAGCTACAATTTTTTTTTTTCTCATGATAGGATCACCAATGGTTCAAAATACATGGACCTAAAATACCTATTACTAAACAAGATGTCAAACTAAAAAAAAATAGTCGTCGAATCAATAAGTATATATTTACAAGTGGCATACATATTTACGAAAGGACTACCTCTAAAGACTTTTCAGGGACATACTGAAATAATGGATTTTGAAGATAGGTCCAAAATATTTTCTATGTCATTTATTTTGTACATACATATTGAGCTCTCAATTTTTTTTTTCTTCACATCTACTATTATGTTTTCTAATGTGTACACATTTATGTTAAGATGAAAACATAAACAGTCTTTATTTTAAGACATTATGTGACCATTAAGTTAAATTTCATTTATGGACTGGTTATGAAGGGAGTTAACGTTGTAGTACATGGAAGTAAGCATGTAGAATAATGTGCACACGTCATGACTCCCATTGACAACTGAATTATCTAAGGCACTCATGATAATGAAGTGTTTAACATATCACACGTGCGTTATGATCTTAATACAAAAACAGTTACGAATTTTCTTATTGACCAAGTGGGAGACTGTAAGAAAATTAATCGTTCACTTATTAATATCCAAACGTTTTATTGTCTTTGAATTTGGCCAATATTAAAATTGATGTTTTCTTACTTATAATGATGCAATGTTAAACTTAAAAGAACATAGTACGTTTCTCTAGAATTTATTCTCTTTAAGTCAATAATCATGATGGAATTGAGAATGAGACTTACGTTTCTGCATTATGCTTTAAGTTAATCTTGATGGAAGACTAAACTCATGTTTAAGGAAGTTTGGTCCTCTCTCTACCTATAAATACAAACATTTGTCCATCACAAGTGTAGTAGAATGAATATGGAGAATTAAGTTTAATGAAAATACATTTAGCTTTTAGGCAAAGAGAGAGAAATCAATATCTTTCATGAAACAGATAATACAGGCATATTCTTTGTTGAATTTGAAAGGTTTTTGGATCACAATTTTTGGAGGTACTTTTCAATCTCATTAAGATCTAAATATAATTTGTGACAATCATGTTATTCAAGATCTTAGGTTCATGTTATGTTTAAAATTTTACCTAACGTGTATTTTTTCGATCTTAGGCTAAATCGAGAATCGATCTGATCCGATTAATTTGATAGAAAGAACTTAATTGTTTAATGAATGACAAAATCATTGGCCGATTTCCCTTAGGTTTAATTCTTTTTATTATTTTACCTAATGTTTACGTACAACTCCTATTTGAATATTTTTGTTTCTAAGAATTTCTCAAATTTATAATTAAGTTAAAGCGTGTAAATTATAAATTTGATTCCCATGGTTTGAAAAAAGTTAGACTTTAGTTCTTGTGGTTCGTAGAAATATAGAAATATAAAATTTAGTCCCTATGGTTTGAAATAATAAAATATAATACTTATGATTTGGTAAAACCTAAAAAATAGTTCATGTTACTCGTAAATCGTAGGAAATTAAGTACACAGATGTAACTTTTTATATATGAATGATGCGTTTTTTTGTCCAATCAATTACTTATCTCACTCTTATCATTAAACACGTAAATACTAACTTTAAATATTTTACTCACCAACAATTACGAATTGCATAGAATATTTTTATATTTTACCAAACCTTAGAGACTAAATTATAAATTTTTAAACCATAGGGGCTAAATTTTAGATTTCTCCAAATCATAGGAGCTAAAGTCTAAATTCTTATACCATAGGAAATAAACTTTAACTTTCTTCGAACCAATGGATTAGTTTTGTATATTTTAAAGTTATTATTATCACCTCTACATATCTACCAACTACCACTTATATCTTATTCCCGTGTTTTGTAAGATGTTGAAACAAGGGGTGATTGGATTTTGAGGTTGATGAGAGGAGAGGAGAAAAAATAGAGAAAAAAAGAAGAAATTGAGTAATTTGTTGATATGAAGTATTTGTTTGAGAATTTGTATTTTAGAGAGAAGATGTTAGAAAAAGTTTTTTTTTTGGATTTATGTTTAGGAGAGAAGATTTTTATTTTAGAAGAAATTTAATAAAATTTGATTTGTGGTTTGATGAGATGTTGAGAGAAGTTGAGAAGAAATTGAGGAGTTGAGGAGAAGTTGTGATGTATTAAAAACAAACATGTAGTTATCCTGATTCCTCTCGTCTTCTTCTCCTTCAAATCCAATCACAATATGCTTGAAGGGGAAAGCAAGAACGTGAAACACAAAGGAACAATATTAAACTCAACAGTCTACAAATCAATCATATTACGTACTATAAATGATCATTAATATCAATATTATAAGAAAATATAGGATCATACACATTAATATCAATAACTACATTTACTATTTTTTTTTCTACTGGATATGTAATTATTTTATAGATTTGACTATCGTAAGTTTCCCTTTTTTAGAAAGTAACTTCATTGTTTTTGCTTCACTTACAAGCACCATTCCCTAAATGGCAGCTCTAGTTTCAACCTCATACAAACACAGCCAATGAAAATAAGTAACACTTACTGTACTATAAATATAAATGTGAAGGTTCTATCTTACTCCTTGAACAAAATTCTGCTGCTATGTCCTGCACTATTACATCAACTACATTACGTAACGACATGAATGCGCCGCTTCCCACGAGACGTCACACTTCTCTGCCTCTCCGGTCGGTCACGAGATCCCCGAATCATGGGTGGTAGCGAAGGTTCCGATGTAGTGTTTGGCCACAGAGAATCATCGAGGGCCTTCTTTCTGGCTTGATAAGCTTGGTTCCACGAAATCTGAACTCGATAATCCTCTTTAACTGTTTTAATAAACTCGGCAAGATTCCAATCCGGTTGGTGTCGAATACGGTTAAGGTATTTCTTGGCCAACCAAGATGCATTCATATTTCTGTTATGAAACATCCTAGTACATGTATGTTCATTGTTCAATGACTTGATTTGGAATGTATTATCTGCTTCCACAAGGCTTGCATAAAGCCTCCACTTACACCCATCAGAACAAACTGCAGTAACTCTTTTCTTGTCATTCTTTTTCAGTTTCAAGTTGTAGGACTCCTCAAGGGCATAGTCCTTTAAAATGTCTTTCAAGATTCTAGGACTGCTAAATTTCATACCAATGCTGAATCGAATACGACCCATGTTGGTCTCCGAGGCGTCCTGTTCACTCTCAACCTGCTCATCCAGTTCTTGATCACTCTCATCGTCACCGTCATCCGATCCTTCAGGCGCAGAAACTTTGTTAGAGGTTTGGTGCCAATCAATCAAATAAATTCTCTCTTCGGCAATAGGTTGTACATCGTAAAAAGATACCTCATTCGGATTGTGTTGAACATACACATGCATCATTCTTTCTACTGGAATTAAGGAAACCATCTCTAAAATATCATCGTCCGTCAATATGGCTTTCATTCCGGTTCGAAGAGTAAAACCAGGTTTTACGTAATAGAAACTATCTGCATTGTGTACCTCCATTTCGTTCATTATTACCTCGAACTCGATAATTGACAACATATCTGATTCTAGATTCTTCACCATCATCTCTTCTCCTCCAATGTATTCTATTGTTGGATGGAAAACTATTTTTCCGTGGAAGTGAAATGTGATATCGAAGAAATCGTGCGACATCTGACATCAAAAAAAGATTCAAACATGTAAACCAGAGAAAGCTCATTGTATAGGTACATGTCTAAAATATTACACAACTCAAAAAGAGTCTAAAATATTATCATTTTTTCTTATGTAATTCTGCATAAACAAGACATTTCATTCTACATATGACTAACAAAAAAACATTTTTAAAAATATGTTATATGATGTTCACCAGCCAAAAAGAAAGTGTTTATCAATATTTCGTACTCAAAATTGTCAATTGAAGTATTTGATTTCATAGTGTTGAAAAGCATTAAGTCGCCTACCAAACCAATAGTTTAAGCAAATAGATTGGGGTAAAGTTTAATTATCTCAATCTAACACGTACACTTCCTCTAAAAGCATCATCCTTAGACATTTCTTAATATGAAATCGAAAAAACAATCAAGATAAACAAAGAGAAGTGAAAGACATACACACAAATTTACGAAATTCACTAACAGTGTTAGCTACGTCCATGGGCAGAGAGAGAACGAATACAATAATGTCGATCAAAGAGGAACTAAGATTTTAAAAGAGTTTATATAGTAAACTTTCATAAAATTCTATTATAACAAGCGACCCAATTACATAAAAGTGCAAATACGAAAACATAAACCATATTACAATTCCGTTTAAGTTTTGTAGGCCCCACCAAGACGACTGGACCCTAACTTGCTGACCGACCAGCAAGATCCCAACTTACTAACTGGGCAACGTGACTCTTGACTAAGTAATCATGGAGCATCAAATTTGAAGAGATATATTAACACTTCTCAATTATATCACTTTTGTGTTTTAATTTTTATGAAACAGAGCGGCGAATATGAAGATTAATTGAGTATATGGATACATATACAGCCAAACAATCCAATGGCCGACGTGATTAAAGATCAAAACTCATCGATTTATTTGAAGTACTGCAACGATTATGAAAGTTAACAACACAATAGTTAATATAAACCATCTAAATTTTCAAAACCTGTTAAGAGAAATTGAATGTGTTTGAAGATCAAAACTTATGGTTAATTTTAGCAGAAGAGGATTATGAGAAATAACAAAACAGATGAATAAAGCCAAAAACTCAGGGATATATTTGAAGTATAAGGATGAATAGAATGTGTTTGTAACCATTTTTATTTTTTTAAAAAAATTCATTAATCAAATTAAGAATTTAGAAACTATTTTTTTTTACTTTTAAATTTTTGTTTAATTTTAAAAAACAAGAAGATATCAAAACAATGAAAATTATAGACGTTCAAAAAAAAAAAAAAAAAAAAAGTTATGAAACATCTGATTTTAATTTGTTTGGTGAAAGAAAAAGACAAAGGAACAATGATTTTTCTTCTATTTTCCAACTTAGGAAAATTAAACCTAAGGTTGATTGAAATACCTACAAAATGTTAGCTAATGAATGAAATAGAGAGTTTCAAAATGTGTGTGTTAGTTTTGGGCGTACCTCTAAATAGAGAAAATGCGAGAGAAACTCGGCGGTGGAAGAGAGGTGGCTGAATGGAAAGCTCGCCGGTTGGGTTCAAATCTTGGTGGTCAAAGAAAGGTTGTTGAATGGAGGAAGTCCACATCACACTTTTTCTGTTTACTTTATTGTGCCAACCAACCAAACAGGGTTGTTGCCTTGAGTTATTATTAACTCTGTCCCTTTTTTTTACACTAATACTTATTTATTTTTTAAATTAAAATTTAAATAAATAACTAAAATTAAATGACTCCTAATTTATTATATATTTATTTGTGTCCTATATTTGATTTTGGATTCACACTTAACAAATCTCATTCATAGTTGAATATGTACATCCTTATTTGCATGGAGATTTGTTCACCTCATCCTTGACTCATAGCGTAGATCTAGCTTTGCATTGGGGATGTCTGGGTATTTATTATGTACATCGGTGTGTATCTGCTTACAATTTGTTATAGGCCAAATTATCCCGAAATACTCGGACAAGGCTGGGACCCCACCCGGGGATCAGCCAAATGGAGGCCACCACCTTCAAGGGGTCGGCCAAGCGGGGGGTCGGCAACATGCAAGCCACGACCCCCTGGGGGTCGACCAAGTCCATGTCGACCCCCTGGGGGCTGGTCAAGCCAACGTCGACCCCCTAGGGGGTCGACCAAATGGAGGCCACGACCCCCAGGGGGCCGGCCAAGTAAGTCCGGCCCCTCTAAGAGTTAGTCAAAGAAGGCCTCGACCCCCTAAGGGTGGCCCTTGAAGCCTCGACCCTCTCGAGTTCGGAAAAAGAAGGTGAACACCCCCTAGGGGGAAAGCCGTGGAGGTCAGAAGTCTTATAGAGTCGACCGATTCTAAGTAATGTTTAGGGACGCTGCACCCCGTGGCGTCCTAGGGGTTACAACAAGTAGGTCAGCCCGAGTGGGTTAGTCGTGGAGCTTAGGACTCTCCTCTAGGAGTCGATCGAGTCCAAGTAATGCATGGAGACGCTGCACCCTATGGCGTCCCCAGTTACAACGAGTAAGCCAACCCGAGTAGGTGGTGCAAAGAGATAAGTTGTACAGGAGTGGTTGTGACAGCCCGACTTTTCACCCCTTTTTCAAGGTTAGTTTGTTTCTTTTTCGGCTTACCGAGAATCTCGGGAGTCGTTTTGAACCTTGTTTAGAGTTAAAAGCATTTATTAAATTCTTATCTCGAGGGGTGTGAAGTCGGAATTTGAAAATTAAGGGTAAAATGGTCGTTTTTAGCACTATGGGCATTTTTTTAATTTCTGCCAGCTGTTGTTTCCTTATATAAAAGGACAAATGAGACAAAATCATTAGGTTATGAGTATTTTCTTGGATTTCAGCTTCACCAGTGATTCTCTCTTATTTTCTGCAAAATTTTGACGCCCTCAACTACAGCCGCCAGACAACCGTCGTAGGTTTTGGTGCTGTCAGTCTCGTTTTCAGTGCGCTGCCGATAATGTCGCCGACAGTTGCGTGGTTTTCATTGTGCATCCGAAAATGCCGCCGAAAGTTGTGTGGTTTTCAATGCGTCACCGACAGATCGCCTCAATTTTAGTGCGGTCAGCCTCCATGTTCCATGCACTGACAGCGCCGTGACAACCGACGTGGTATTCTATGACGACTAATCTGAAGTTGCGCCAACTGTCGCCCGAGTCTGATTGTCTCCCGAGCTTTCGTTCAACCAACCAGCGCATGACACGCGTCCCAGACCTGTAGGAATTGTCCCCGCGCGTCCCGCTCACACGCCAGTGAGCTTCGTCACCACGCACCGCCGTCGTTTGTTTTCTCCAGCCACGCTTCACCATCGGTCGCCGAAAAATTCTCGGATACTTAATTTTGGGTAATTTCGATGCTCTCGACCCGTTTTTTATAGTTTTAGGGCCCAATTCTGACATTTAAACCTTATTTTCCCAGTTTTTGTCACAGAAACTTCTGGGAGTCGTAATTCAGGCACTTAGGAGTACTTTGAGTGGATAACGAGCAAGGTAAGGGGGTTAATCATTGTCCTGAACTATTTTGATTGGATAATTGTGTGTTAGATGAATTGTATGTTCGTGCACGAATTTGATATTACTTCTTGTGAATTCATATATATGAAATTGTAATTTATACTGTGATATACATGCATATGTCTCAAGACCGGGTTGGCCTAGCCCTAGTTGGGTTGCCTCGTCGTTATTAACGAAACAAAATTGGGTGGTGGCTTATCTCCAGCAGGGATGCCCCGGTATGCGAGCCACGAAGAATCGGGATGGCTTAGCCTTCGGGTTACCCTGACACTGTTGTATTTGAGACCCATGATTATCTGTTTATCTTTCTTTACATTTAACTTACGCCTTATGTTATGAATTGACTAGCTTAATATATCTTGGTGAGTTAAAATACTCACCCCCCCCCCCCCTTTCCTGCTTCTATGGTAACCCATACGTACGCACGGGCTTTACCAGGATGGCTGATATGGCACAGTGGAGACCATGGGCATGTTAAGTCGTTTCATACATTTTTGCATCCTGTTTATCTTATTTCTTTTCATGAGAACTATGCAGAAACTTGTGTTTACTGGTTTATTTCCCTTCTTGAGAACTGTTTTTCCTTTCTTTTTCTCTTTATCCTTTTGAATGAGTACTTTGAACCTTTTGAACTTGTGTTTTGATCAATAAAACCATTTGAGGAATTGGTTACCTATTGTGTTTTCATTTAATGATTTGAAGGTTGTTTAATTCATGCACTTAGGGTAAGGATTTATGTAGGGCCCTATAAAGGTCGGGTCTTTATAGTTGGTATCAGAGCATAGAGTTTAGATTCTGTAGACTGACTTGCATTGTGATTCGTTGAGTCTCATGGTTTCAGCTGCCGATTGCCACCAGGTAATCCGTTTGAGTGTAAATTGAAAAATGTATGCATAGACTAAGAATGTATACAAGTTGGTTTTGCTGATGTCTGTATTGTTGAGGAAGGTGATGCCGAACACCAAAAGCCAAAATACCAAGTACTAAAACTCCCGAATAAAGGCAAAACGCTTTCAAGTTGGCGACTTAGTGTTGAGGAAGGTGATGTCGAACACCAAAGAACTTAGCAGTGGAGTCTTGAGGCCAAATTGTGAAGGACTATACCAAGTCGCCAAAGTGGCACGCCCAGGCACCTACTACCTCGAGGACATGGACGGGAATAAGATCCTCCATCCTTGGAATGTTGAACACTTGAAAAAGTACTTTCAATATAATGTAATTCAAGTTGTCAATGAATAAAGTAAAGTGTTAGTTTCTCCTTCTTTCAAAAAACTATCTTAATTTAAGTATATTGATGTTGTCATAAACTTAAATTGGCGGTAAGCAAGATAGAGAAATAATAAAGTTCTATTATTCATTCAAAGTTAAACAAATTTTGGGTTACAACCTAAAGGAAAGGTAAATGTTACAGAGATAAAAAGAAACAAAGAGATAGTCATCAAGGCCCCTTCGAGCTGCGCCTACTGGAAGTCGGTCGGTTGAGTCCGACTTTGGCAGGAGCTATTCTAGTGGGAAGGGCCTGACTCCTTTCAGACACGCTTTGGATAATGCTAGAGTCATAGCAAGCAGCTTGGGCTGGATCAATTGGAAGTCCGGAGTCGAAGGATCGCAAGGAAGGGTCGATGACTTTCTCTGCAATGCTGGAACAAAGAGACCGAAAAAGGAGAAAGAGGTTGTCATAGCTAACTCTTTCCTGAATTCGGTCCAGTGCCCAACCGATGGCAGCCTGGCCAGCATTGTTCTCCAAGATTACAATGGAAGGAGAGTCCTTCACAAGGTTAGCCAAGTAAGAGGCGTTCTTCAGCTTCCTTTCAACAGAAGTCAACTCTTGGTGAAGGCGAGCGATTATGGATAGGTCCTCTTGGTGTGTGCGGATAGTAAGACTTCTGGCCGCTTGAGCGGAAGCCCGAAGATCGACTTAGGCAGTTTCGGCAACTCACTGAGCTTTTCGAGCCTGTGCCAGCTCCCACTTAACTTATTATAGTTAATGGACAAAGAAGAGCAGGTGTGACGCCAGTCCTCAGTAAGGTGACGGGCAGCCGAGGAAACATGTATGAAGACCTGAAAATACTAAGGTAACAAGTTAGCCTACATACTTAGATCAACGTTTTGCTGTAAAAAGTGGAGTTGTTATACCTCGTGCATCGGTTGCTTCCTTCAAAACCTGGGAGGCATCTCTTAGGGGAAAGAGAGTCGAAGAAGATTCCATTTCGCTCCATAGATTTGAGGCTAGGTCTTCTCCTCTTACGGGTCCAAAGTAGAATGGTACGACCCTAACAGAAAATAAGATTCTAATCCAAGAGGAAGGCCGCATAAAGGCGTTTGAGGCATGCAAGAGCTAGTCCGAGGCGGAGAAGTGGCCTGGTCAAATCCAAGACTAGGTTCGTCAAACTTCAATTCTAACCCAATGTCTAAGTCCTCTAGAACCTCAAGAAAAGGAAGGTCTTCGTCTTCACCAGTTGGAAGGGGACAACCTTCTAAAGTAAGGTCCACCGTGTCGTCGGTGGGAGGCCTAGTGAGGGGGCGAGAAGTCTGGTGAGTCACTACATCAAATGCGCGCCTTAGCGAAGGCTCGTAGTCCATGACAGCTGAAATGGGTAAAAAATGTTAGCCAACATTTCTAACATTAAAGCATGCGAATTTAAAAGAGCGAGTTGCATACCTGGAGCGGATCCCTCCTGTGAGATGGGTGAGTCTGAATCTGAGTCAGGCAAAATTGCTGAATCTAGAAGAAGGTTGTAAACCACCAGTGAGTCAGTGGTTAAGTACTGCGCGCTGTGAGTGACCTCCTCAGGGTAGGTCATAACAACCTTGTAGAGCTTCAGTACCCGAGAGTGAAGACTTTACTTCTTATGCACTAGAAAACAACACATAAAACGTGAGTACAATGCCAAAAGGTAGATATGGAAAGGCAAAGAGAAATGTATTGTATGTTCCAAAGGCGGTGGGAATTGCTAGTGAAGCTTCAGCACCTGGAGCTGCCCAAGGTCCTCCAGCAAAAAACCACCATTCTTTCCACCCCTTCTGAAATTGAGGCACGCCACCAAGGGAGAAAGCTTTCTTATGAGAGTTAGATAACAATCCACCGTAATGTCAGGATGCTTGCAGAAGCGGTAAAGTGAAAGAATGTCTTTGGCGCTGAAGGGACCCTTGAAGCCGATGTTGACCCAGAGGCTGTGAACTCCGAAAAAGACGTTCCAAGTATTGAGAGCCAGCTGTGCTGGAGCCAACCCGGCCTTACCTAAGAACTCTTGAAGAAAATGTAAAAGGGGCAACCGGACCCCTTTGTTGAACATGGTGGTGTAAAGTGCGACCTCGCCCGGAGGAGGCTGGTTGTACGTCTCCGAGGCTAGCGGGAGCCAAAGAGTAATCTCAGAAGGAATAAGGTATTGGGTCCTAATGTGATCTAAGTCCTTTTGAGTTAGAACGAACATAACCAACTGAGATCCTGATCCTACTGCCGGAGCTTTCTCTGAGTCCTCTTAAGAGAGAAGGAAGCATGAAGGTGGTGGGACTCGGTCTCGTAATTAGATGAAGGATCTATAAGAGCAGAAGTAAAGAGTTATCTATGAATGGTGAGGTCAGAAAAAAGCAAGTCTCTGAAAAAGAGAGCCTAAGTAACCTATGGATTTCAAAAAATGGTTAAACGGGCAAGACTTTTGTAAAAAGTGCCCAAGTAGCCTAAAAATTTCAAAAAACGGTTAGACAGGCAAGTCTTTGTAAAAAAGTGCCTAAGTAGCCTAAAAATTTCAAAAAACGGTTAGGCGGGCAACTCTTTGTAAAAAGTGCCTAAGTAGCCTAAAGTTAGAAAGAGTACTATAACGGGCAAGTATTTATACAAAATTTCAAGTACTATAGAGCTGACGACCTGTAAGGGTTGACCGAGTCCAAAGCTGACATCTGAGGAGAATAGTGGAGTAAGCGAGCCAGAGTGGACTAGTCGTGGAGGTTAGGACTCTCATGTGGACGAGTCGACCAAGTCCAAGTAACGCTCGGAGACGTTGCACCCCCGTAGTGTTACAACGAGAGGGTTGGACCCCTAAGAGGTCGGCCGTGGAGGTGAGGACCTGCAAAGGTTGACCGAGTCCAAGTTACTCCTGAGTCAAAGTCGTTACACCTTCAAAGGGTAATGGTCAAGAGTTACGTCGATATTCATTTATGGCTTGATGACGGACATTTTCAATTGCCGGCCATTAATTCGCCCATAAGTGAGCTGCAACGGTTACGAAACCGACTGCGATAAGAAGTCAGATTTTTCCATTTCAAAGGGCGAATCCTAAGTAAAACTACGCTAAGTATTCTTAAGTCGTTCTAAATTCTAAAAGTCCTCTAAATTACTCTCCTAAACTCTTACTGACTTAGGCATTTGAGGCCCTGTGGCTCACACCACATTGGTGTGTCCTAAAATTGTTCTTTTTTGCCGGTTTCTCGTCCTCGGTAATACAATTGTACTGTGAATATCCGTTGACCATTTTTCGGCATCAACACAATTTATGCCATGATGCAAGAACCATTATAAACACCATTGTTATACATCTCTATCCTCCCTAAAGATTATTGTTTTGAGTTTTTCATAACCATCTTTGTATAGAGAAAAACTTGTTTAGACTTTCATCGGCATCAAGATGGATAACTATCATATTGTAGTGTTGAGTGTACATACACCTGTATCCCACTTCCAAAGCATGAAAGTATTTTCATTAAAATTGTGTAAAATAAAAAAAATAATTTAACTAAATGATACCTGGTATGTGCCGATTGTCTTCCTTCTTCAACATCTTCTTTCTTTGGTCTTCCTTCTTCACACATTCCACATTCTCCACATTGTTATAAACCTCATCTTCTACACTTGTGTTAGTTTTTTTTTTTTTTTTTTTTTTTTACTTCATTGCCTCACGAGGAGATTTTGTTTGTTCATTCGCTTCAAACAAATTTCACTTTTTTGGCAAAGGTTCCGAAGGTGAATAAGTTTAGTTTTTAAATTGTGTTTTCTCATAATGAGGGAGTTTTTTTCCAAAAATATTTTTTTTATTTTTAAAATTAATTTAAAATCAAGATTTTTGGTATATTTTAAAATGTAATATTATCATGTACAATAATCCTTTAGGGATTTTATTGCTGTAAATATCACTGTCTTCTTTTTCAAATGAAGATCTTTATTTTATTTTATTTTTTCTTAAATGTTAACAAGATTTCGAAAAAAAAAAATAGAGAATAAACAATTTTGTTATTTTTTATTTGTATTAGTTACATAAATGTATAGGCATGTAATTTTCTCAATCTCATCAAAAGTAAATCATAATTTTTTTATAGTCGTATGTATAGGTATGTATGCATATCTGAGATATTTTAAAAAAAAGTATCTAGAAGTATGTATACTTATTCGTGACTGAAGTATGTAGAAGTATGTACACTTATTTGAGATTGGAAAAATCAACACCCAATTTTTATTTTTAATCAATGAATATATTTAAAAATATATATAAAAATGTGAAACCGCCTTCGAAAAAAATCTAACGATCCTTTGTTTTTATTATTATTTCTAAAAAAAGTTTAGACATCAATTATTTCTCGACTGCATGGTCCTATGTGTGGGTTTTTTTTTTTTTTTTACTTTTCCAATTTTTCATTTTCAATTTTTTATTTTTTATTTTTAATTCGATATTTATATATATTAATTATTTTTAAATATTTAAAAATAAATTATTCAAGTCGTGACTCGAACCATGGTCTGCAATGTTAGATAATTTTATACATAACATGAACCTCTAGTTGTATTTGAATCTTAATGAGATTGAAATATACCTCCCGAACGTGATGCAAGAATCTTTCAAATTTAACAAAGACTTGTTGATATTGAAACATTTTATCAATTGCTTCAATGAGATATTGCTATCTCCCTCCTTGCCTATAAGCATGAATGTGTTTTTCAAGCTTCTTTATTCTTTTTTCTCTTTCACGTTGACACACTTGTGATGAACAAATGTGTTCATATTTATTGGTAGAGGGAGGACCAACGTTGAACTTCTATTAACGTAAGTTTTAACTTTTCATCAATGTTAACTTAAGAAATCATAAATTTTAGTGAAAGGAAACTCATTTTAAGTGAAATTCATACATCTCATAAACAAAATAAGTAAAACTCATACATCTCATAAACAAAATAAGTAAAACTCATACATCTCATAAACATTTCTCATAACTTAAAGAGAAGTTAAAATTCATTAAGAGAAGTGAAACTCATATCTCATAAACTTAAGAGAAGTTAGAATTCATATAGAGAAGTGAAACTCACATCTCATAAACATGCCAATAGGAAAACATGTTTTTCTAACACCATATTAATGGAGATACGATGCTTTATTCTTATTTTCCAAGAGTCTCCCACTTGGTCGATAAAAAAATCCATAAATGTTTTCGTATGAAGATCATAAGGCGCGCATTGTATATTAATAATTTCATGAGTTTGTTATCATAAGCACCTTAACTAATCTAGTTGTGAATGAGAGTCGTGGCGTGTGCACATTATTTCACAATATGCTTACTTCCATGTACTACAACATTAATAACTTTCATAGCTAGGCCATAAATGATATTAACTTCTGTCATATAATGTCTTGAAGTAAAGACTATTTCTATTTTTCATCTTTACATAAATGAATTGACATTAGAAAACAGAAAATTGAAAGAATGTTAAAATATTAATAGCACAATAACTAGTATATGTAAGGGCAACATTAAATGACATAAATAATATTCATGAGCTATTTGCAAGACCTATACTTTCAGTATGTCTCTGAAAAGCCTTTGGAGGTAGCCATTTCGTAAATATGTCAGCCACTTGTAAGTATGTACGTATCGACTCTACAACAGTTTTCTTTAGTTTAACATCTTACTTCAATAATAGGTATTAGAGGTCCATGTGTTTTGAACCCTTTGTTATTCTATCATGCTTTGAGAACAAGGTTGCAGCTTCATTGTCGCAACAAACAGTTAATGGCTTAGAGATAAAATTTAAAGTGTCAAACTGCTAAACAAAATTAAGCAACCATGTTTCCTTAATTAAAGCCTCATAACATGCTACATATTCAGCCATCATGGTGGATCGAAACAACATCTCGGATTTTTGGCTCAAAATTATGACGCATATAGACTTCTTCTTCTTTTAAGTCTCCATTTAAAAAGGCAGTTTTCACATCCATTTGATGTAGCTCTCATGATGAGACACGCAACCTTCTGATCTGGAGTCAGACGCGCTACCATTGCGCCACAGATCCATTTAAATTTATTATTGATGTTAG
>JBBMEG010050544.1:0-14261 GCA_037832605.1 Cyclanthera cordifolia
AAAACTGCATGATCTTCACGCTCAATAACAAGTCTTCTCTTCGAAAACCTCAAAACAATCTTCAAAATGAACGTGAGGCTCTCCGGCCGAATCTCTCACCCGATCTCCCCTTCAAGTACTAGAATGACTTCTCCTTTCTCTCAGTTAAGAGTTCAGATTCACCTCCCGCATGCACCTTAAGATGCCCAAGAAAGCTCTCCGATGAATCTTAAAATACCACATCCTTAAACCGAAAAACAAAGCCTATAGAGAGAACTTCCTCATTGTGTGTTTTCAAAATGAATATAATTAAATTTACAGAGTGAATATCTTAAATAATCAAAAGGATTGTACTTAAAAAAAAAAAAATTTTTTTTAAGAGAAATAAACAATATATTAATAACTAAACACCAACTCCGAGCACTCGAGCTCCAAAGTCACCACCGAAGCAACATGTGGGGGTAGGTTCACCCACTTCAAAGAAGTCGAATCACGCACAAAAGGATTTAAAGAGTCATTACAACCTAATAAATCATGAACGAGATTGAACTTTGCAAACAAGTTCGCTGCTCTCCCACAAAAAGAGAACAAAATATCCCTAAACAACAGAATTATGCCCTTAATATCAACAATAATAAAGCCGAGTTTAAAAATATCTTGGGAAACGCCATTAAACAAGTTAATAACATAGGAAGAATCGAATTCCACCAATATAGGAGGAATGTCGTTGCCACCACACTCTAAAATATGCTTGAGATCCTTTGAAATAACCTAGCTTTCCATATGTTGACCGTAGAAGCTTTGATTCTCCCTTTTGCTCCCAAACCTTTGGTATGCCACCGCAACCTCTAGCAATCCATCCCACGCCACCTTCCACGAGCACATAGTTTCAAGAGTCATCCGTATTCAACTTCCATCTCCCTCTCGAGGACGGTCTCCACTTGCACCTATCTTTCTCATTAGATGAAGACCATCTACTTTTAGTGTCTACAATTAATGAGATCTTGTATAAGTTTAAAGCATTATCGTAATTAAATCACTTTATTAACTTTGATATTTTCATGAAACGCTAAATTCCATAGTCCCAAATTTAAAATAACTGCAATATGGAACTCTTGTTTAGGAACTTTTGAACAATTTCTTGCCAAAATGCTTCACCAGAATCTGCCAACCAAAAAATTAACCAAATTAGTTAGGGATGGAAAAATAGCAGTCCACCCATAACGGCAACCTTAAAAAAAAATGTTGACACCAAAACAAATTCAAATTGAATAGCATTTGAGCATTTTGTACAGTTGCCACACAACCAACATCTTCAATTTTCCACTATCTTTCCTATAAAAATCCCCCGTTGCCGCCATTGTTTTAAGTCAGCCCTAAAGGAACACACACAGCAGGCATCGACACTCTCATCTCTCTCTCCCTCTCAACACCCAAACAATGATGATGAGAAGCGCTTCGACTCCCCTTCTCAATTCATGGTTACACCATTCAAGAGATTCTTCCCCTGAGCCCGAGATTGTGCACCGGATCCCCAGGTCGCGTTCCATTGTGTTCTGTTGCTCTCCCAGTTGCTTATCTCCGATAATCGACGATTCGCCCAGGAAGATGACTCGTGCGCTGTCCGAGACGGATCTTCGGGACCTCTCCATGAACAAGACGAAACCCTTTTGCAGAACTCTGAGTGGGTTTTCCGAGGTGGCCGAAGAGAGAGAGCTCGTCGGGTTTAGCCGCTCCAAAACGGCGTCGTTTAGTTGTGGGTCGATTACTGAATATGGGAATGGAGATGGTGGGGTTGTTAGTGTTATGGTTGGTGGTGGAATTGGTGGTAGTGGTGGAAGATTCTACGGCGGTGGAGGATCTGACGGTGGCGACGATGGGAGGTTTGGGTTTGGAGATTCGAATCATGGTAACGAGAGTACGGATTTGTACTATAAGAGAATGATCGAGGCAAATCCTGGGAATTCAATGCTTTTGAGCAATTATGCCCGGTTCTTGAAAGAGGTATGTACAATTGCTATATGGTTAAAGAAAATATGTTGTTTAATTTCAATCATTGCTAGGTTTTGGTATGTATGATGATTTGTTCGGGTAATAGGTTCGTGGGGATCTTGTAAAAGCTCAAGAGTATTGTGGAAGAGCGATTTTGAGCAATCCAGGTGATGGCAATGTCTTGTCCATGTACGCCGATCTGATATGGGAAACTCAAAAGGACTCTCCAAGAGCTGAGAGTTACTTTAATCAAGCTGTTAAAGCAGCCCCTGATGACTGGTGAGCCTTTATGAATGTTTGGATTGAGATTTTAAGAGTATTTAGAATTAGTATTTAGAATGAGGATTTATTTTGAGTTTTAGAAGTAATGATTGCATGCAAAAACTTGTTTGGATATAGCTTTTAAGAGATTTTAGAATTAGTATTTAGATTAATGATTTATTTTGAGTATTTAGAAGTAATGATTGCCGCTTAAAAGTTTGTTTGGAGGTAGTTTGTAAGAGTATTTAGAATGAAAATTTATTTTGAGTATTTCGAAGTAATGACTAAGAATGATTACAGTCATGGAAGTGGTTTTTAAGAGTATTTAGAATTTGTATTTAGAAAGAAGATTTATTTTTAGTATTTAGAAGTAATGATTGCAGTCAATAGCTCGTTTGGATGTAGATTTTTTTAGGAGTATTTAGTAAATTCTCCTTCTAAATACTCATTCCTAACATTTCCTTAGATTGCTTGATGACGAGCCTTTTACTTTTTGATGAGAGTTATGGTTGCTTAATGTCATATTGATTGATTGATTGTATATTGCAGTTATGTTCTAGCGTCTTACGCACGGTTCCTTTGGGATGCTGATGACAAAGTAGAAGAAGAAGAGGAAGTAGGTAGAGATGGTTTAAGCGAGAAGCCGGCAACGAGCTTCTTTCAAGGAGTTCACACTCCACCTCCTCTTGCTGCTGCTTCTTAGTAATAGTTCTTAGCATTCGCTTTGCACCCAGCTCTTTGTATCATAGCTTCAAAGATAACATCTCTTGACCCTGTTTATAATCCTTTCTTACCCTTAGTATCAGTAAATTTTTTATGTAGTGAGTCGTATTATCCATATTGAATTTCTCCAAAAGGAATGAAATTGGTTAAAAGAAAATAAGATATATTTTGGCTTGATATGTGGATAAAGCTTCCTCCCCGTGTCTATCTGTTTTAGTACCATTCATTGATTCTTTGCCTGTTTCAGTTATGAGTTGCATTATAGAACTGAATAAAATAGACTCTTGTCCATTTTGACACTTTTTTTTTTGATGATTGGGAATCAGAGCTTCACTCCTTAATAACTAGGGGCAACCTACCCGTTCTAAAGTTTGGACTTGAAAGACAATAAGAGATTTTACAATTAAGCTCAATTCGTGGGTCTGGAACCTTATACCTCCTAAAGAGCACATCTTAGAGGCCTCAAGCCTCAACTGAAGTCATCACTCTTGAGGACAAGCCTTGAGTTCTGCAGGTTATGATCTGATAAATTATTGGGGGAAGGGGGTGACAGGGAACCTGAAGAGAGAAAGTAGATGGTGCCTGAACTTACCTTTATGTAGAAAGAAACAATTAAACTTCTTCAACTACTTTCATCATGTCTTCCAGTTCAGTCTGCTTTGAACATGGTGGTGGTTTGAAGGATGGGCTTTTGTCTTGTTTGCTTGCACACTTTATTCTGTGAAGGGTTGGCCAAAAGTTCCCTATCCAGACAATTTGGAGGAGACAAGATTTTAGTAGAGCTTGTAGTTTACCCATTTGACTAACTGCAGTTTACAGGGTACTGTAATAATTTGTTGAGTTTGGTTCAACTTTCCAAAACCAGCTTAAAACTGAGCCACCGTCCAACCCTATTCCAAGCTCAGGCTCAATGTTGGCACCTCACTTTAAAAAGAAGAGGCTCAGATAGAAAAATCCACGATAAGTGTGTGCCTTTCATGAAGTGCGTGCGCCTTTCATGGAGCCCATGCGTCATGTTGGCTATTTTTATTTGTTTGAAATCAAAGTAAAATTATAATGTTTTACTTGTTTTTCTCTCTCTCTCTCTCTCTCTCTCTTTTTTTTTTTTTTTTTTTTTTTTTTAATTTCCGATTCAATCAACAATTACTTTAGAGTTTTATTTATAAAATAAAATAAAACCTAATCATCAATCATAATCTATAATTCACTTATTTGTTCTCTCTAATTATTGTCAAGGAAAGAGTTCATAGGAATGAATATGTATAGCAACCATATGTTTGATTTTTAGGACTTTAAGTTTTTAAATGAATTAACATTTTAATATTTCATGTTTTTTAAGAAGTGGCTACATTAAAAAGTCTATTCTGAAAGAGATTAATATATGTGTTTTGTGTATATATACCCATGTTTTTATATTTTATATTTTATCTATTGATGGTCCATCTTAAAAAAAAGTGTTCACCATTTTTGCACATTGCGCGAAAAGTTTCAAAGTGCCATTGGGTGTTGGTGACAATATGCTCTTTTAAAATCACTGTCTATTCCTAGGAACACATCCACCATTACAATGGCTGATAACTCTAGCTTGGGAGTACTCATCATGATTACACTGGTAGGATATCCATTGCACCAGCCAAGCCAAAATGTCTGAACAATCACTGGCAGTTCGCTTTTCAGCCACCTTGGTCCATGATTGCAGGCAATAAACAATGGATAAAACAGAAGCCTGGTGATGCAGAACAATGCTGCTCTCTTGATGTTTTTCTAGATATATATATATATTGCAGTTAGAGATTTTCCAACTAAATCTGCAATGTTTTTCTAGGATGCTAGATCATGTCTGGCACTTTAATATTTATGTTAACGTTTTCATTATTTTACTTTGAAGGGTAAGAACAAATATTGGGAACTCTAGAAGATTTGCCTGAAGATGCAGTCCATGCAAACACAGCCTGCATAAATTGTTTGGGAAGTCTGCCATCCGATCCGATCAAACTTCCTGCTACTAAGCCATCAGCCAAACCGCAGGCGACAACGGTCCATAAGCTTTGTTTGGTCTCCAGTTCGAACCAGTCATGTTTGAAGCCCAGTCCATGATAGGAGACACCAGAACAGACAAGATGAAGAAAGAAAATCCCAAGTTCATTCTAAATCTAAAGCTCATCATATTTAACCATCCATGAAGGAGCACAGAAGAAGTCATATAAGCCATGGAGAACACCTTTTCGACGTGTTTGGTCGGATAGAGGTAGCGGAAGTAATCAACAGCACTGATGGAAACATTCCATGGCAGCAAATTGGCAACATCAAGCAAGAAATGGATAAGGTAGGCAATTTTGTAAGCATTCTTTGGTTTTTGCTGATCTCTCATAATAGCCTATTCACCCATTCATTTTCATGTTCAAGCTTTCTTCTGAGTTGTTCTGTTGTTGGGAATTTATGCACTGTCATAACAGTAGGTTGGCATCCTGAAATGATGTGTTGATGAGATGAGCAGCAAGATTGGTGGCTATAATTTGATATACAACTCAACTATGACAGTGCATAGGAATTAGTTTTTTACGAGTTTTCTTGATATCCAAATATTGTAGGTTCTGACGGTATGTCAAACAAAAAAGTCGAAATACATATAAGCTGATTTGAATACTCACCGAATATAAATAAAACTTTTAAAGTCTAAAGGAAGAGCTTAAACTGGATAGAGCCAATAGACTGATAGCTGATAAGCCATCCGCATGAAAAACTTTTTTTTTTTTCAGCCGGGGAATTTTCATATTGGGGAAGGTTAATTGCCTTATCAATATTTGATTTCCTGCCGTTTCGAACTATCATTCGCTTAGGATATGTTTGGTGTTTGGGTCTTCGAAAACAAATAGGAAGAATAAGAATAAGAATAATTCTTGGTGTTTGAGCTACTGAGAATCATTTCTTTCATAATTACATTTTTTTTGAAAATCACATTTTTGTTCTTTTCATAACAATTTTTTATTATCTCTATAATTATTTTTCACTCCCAACCTATTCACTATTTAATTTTCCTCATTATAATTCTCGTAATCTTTAATACAAATAATTATTTTCTCCGTAATCATTATCTTTTCTCTTTAATTCTCATTTTGTCATAATCATTCTCATTTTCCTTCTCCAAACACATTCTTAGTTTTTGTATTCCTCCCCCCTAAACTTTATTAATAGAGATGAGCTTACATTGTATGGAATTGCTTACATTGCTTTAATGTGATGTTTGGATTCGAAGGAGAGACAGAAGCGGAATCAAACTTCTTATTTGTTTTAGTATATCACAACATTTTTTAACACTTCTTCGACTTCTCCTCAACTTCTCTCTAACATTTTATCAAACCTCAATTCAAACTTTATATCATATTTCATTTAAAATAAACATCTATTCTCCTAAACCCAAATCTCAAAAAAAGATTTTTCAACCTCTTCTTTCTAAAACACCGATTTCCAAACAAATACTTCATTTTTCAAAATTACTATATTTCCTCCCCTTCCTCTACTTCCTCTTTCCATCAACCCTAAAATTCAAACACCCTGAATAGATATTATTGAGTAGAAAGTTTCCGAGGGTAAGATATTCCAAGAATGGTTGGAAAAACCCCATGGAATTAATAGAAAATATTTGAGAAATTAAAAGAAAATAAGGATTTTAGTAAAAAAAAATCCTAAATCGAAGAGAAACAAACTGATGAACATCCAAGTAGAAAATGGTTACAGAAACATCCTTTTGAAAGCTTTTTATCACTTGCACCATTTTCCCACCATCAAACAAGCTAATACAAATATGAAATTTAATTAGAATCAGTACCAAGTGTTTTTAATTGAAATGTGAAAATGTGTCCCATTATATATCAAAATCCATAATTATGTTCCCTCACACAAGTAAGATCTTAACACACATTTTTCTTTGGTAGCATACGATTTTATATCGTGTTTAATCAGATTTGAGATAATTGCGATTTTAGCTCGACATTAAACTATATTGGATTGAGAGTTCAATTTCACATCTTATACCCTATTTCTTAAAGTTATGTCCTATTTCACTACTTTCATTGCCTATGATGATAATGAAGTTAATTGAGAACTGATGCCTTTTGAGTACTAATTACAAATTTAAATGGATTTTGTCACACTATGTTCACAAATTGATTTGCAATGTATCTTGCTATTAATAGCTTCATTCTTATTCCATATAACATTTATTTATTTTCCAATTAAGCTTAGTAAGTTGCACATTTTAAATCAATAATGGACATCAACATCTATTTCAATAATAGTTCAATTATATTAATCTTAACTTAATGATTAAGAGATTGCGAGTCTCTGCTTACAATAGTATAATCTCAAAAAAAAAAAAAAAAAAAAAAAACTTTTATCATACTTAAGTTAAGAAATAAAGTTGAGTCGGGCAATATTTAAATATGGAGCCAAAAAAAAAAAAAAAAAAATAATAATTATGAAGGTTCAACGTTACCACTATTGGCTCGCAGTCGTCGACATAAGGTTGAGTCGGACAATATTTATTTTTGGAACAAAAAAAAAAAACACGTAAAACAGCCGACGTGACGGCGCTCTTACTGCGGGGTCGGAGTGAACATGGAGAGGGCTGAGGAAAGGACGTCGTCGACTTCATACGGCGGCGGAGGAGGAGTCGGAGGAAAAGTTCGGAAGCCAACCTCTAGAAAGCCGCCGCCTACCCCTTACGCTCGGCCGGAGCAGAACCAATTGAAAAGGCGGTGGTTCTCAAAGTTCGTCGATCCGGCTTACAGGCTCATCGCCGGCGGCGCCACCCAACTGCTTCCTTATTTGTTCTCGAAATCACTGCCCTACAATGCCCTTCCGTCTCCAGGAGATGAAGATCAAGGTAATTTTCATTCTCCCACGATCTTCTCTCTTTATAATCGATATCATTTGGGGGAATTATGGCTTTTCTTATGATAGTGATTAGTGAGATTGATTCTAGTTTTCCCCGCAGTAAACATCTTGTTGCATTTGCAATGTGACCTTTTTTTTTTTCCAGTCGCATAAGTAATATAAAATGTTGTAGCTACGTTCTTCAATGCTGGTTGCATATATCTATTGACATTGTTCACATCGTACTCCATAAACTGTTACAGTTAGTTTTTGTTGTACATTATCTAGTAAGACTAGTTATTAATGGTGAATTATTTTTTAGCAGATCAAGTAGAGGCAGAGTTGGAGGTTAACGTCTCTGGAGAAGAACTCCGTAATGTAAATGTAATTATTTTTGGTTTGTTGTTACATTTTTGCTGTTCCTTGGCTTATGAACACTTTCTTTTTTATGCCATCTTACGAATGATTATCCCGGTATTAGTCTGTTTACAGGAAAATGAACAATTGGTAATAGTTTCTTACTGGGGTTTTATCATTAAATGGGATAGAAGGCAAATAGAAATAATAACATGAGGGAAGGGGGTTGCCTAATCTTAACAGTCAATTTTAAGTGGACGCCATATTTGATTTGTATGTAGTCTAGAAGGTTACAATAGTTTGGACCCTGCGAGAGCACCCATGGTTCACTGGTTGTTGCAGTTATCGATCTTTCATTGAACTATGACAGTCAATCTCATGTGTTGATAGTTTTCTGGAAGGAATCTGATTGACTATTAGTTAAGTTTTATTTACCTGGTGGCTGGTATAGTTGTTCTTTCTCTTGTTTCCCTTTCCTGTATTTCTATATTCTTATCCTGATCCTGATGGCTTGGAGTTACAAACTTAGCTTATCTATTATTTTCGTTAATTTTCACAGGAGTGTTGTTCTATGTCCTGTTTTTCGTTTTCATTCAGGTTATTTTACTTTTCATATGTAGGGTTATCTACATTCAGTTATGTGATTCATTGACATTGGCTTGACATGCATTTTCTTTCTTTCTTGCAGCCAGGGACATCTGCCTTACCTGGGTTACCTGGTCCTAGTGGAGAGGCAAATAGATCAGAGAAAAATTCTGATTTTAATGGCCACCAAAAGGGCAGAGAAAATGATGCATTTGCAGGGAATGGAAGTTTTTGTGTTGAGAAATGGATCCAAGGAAAGACATTTACAAGGTAAATTGCAGAGTTTGACTATCTTTTCTGTTCTATTGGAATGAACTTCAAAGAGGCGTGTCATTTGTTGTGTAGAAGCATCGACATGGGCTAAATCCCACATAACTCATTTTCTAAAATATCCAGACAGAGGCACGTTAAGGATTTGTCTAGCAAAAATTCTATTGTCTAATTATATTTGAACATTGTTACATATTTCAAAAATTTTCAGATAAAAAATGATTTTAATAATTTGTATCTCCTTTGATCCTCATGTACATTTTCCACTGCTGCATAGCCAGTTTGAGTACTAGATGTCTCTAAATTGGCTGATTTACTATGCAGGGATGAAGTGAGCCGTTTACTAGAGATAATACAATCAAAGGCACTTGAACCTTCTAATAAAGTAAAAGACAACAACTTTTTACCGCAAATCACTGGAAAACAAGCTGAGCAGCTATCTGCTGCTAATAGAGTTTTAAAATTGCGTTGCAAAGAAAAGAAAGAAGATTTGGAGAAAGCTGCGCGGGGAAACTTAACTCCTCATCCACATTCATCGGTGAGTAGGATGAATCCTATTCCTTGTGTAGTTCCCAATAGAAAATAAGTAAAGTAAATATCTCATGGCTGTTTTGAACTTGGAACTTCTTTTCAATTCGGTGGTCTAATGTCTGTCAATTTTCTAAACTTCTTTTCTATTTTCATAATATCTTATGTTTATTTGATAAGTTTTATTAACATTTGTTTAGGGTGTGTTAGTATTTAGTTGATTGTGTGCAACTGTTTCATAAATAGATTTGTTTTTTTATATATTTTTATTTAAAGATTGACAAATCATTCTAGTAAACTCACTTATGTTCCATAAATAGTATAACATATAAAACACCAAGGTGATTGGTTCAGTCTTGGAATGGACAAAAACTAAATCAGACTGATACCTGCCTTAACCCCACTGCGTGATATAGCTATCTTGTTCCTATATATATTTTTATTCAAGTAGTTTTTTTAGTACTCTTCTTTACTTGATAATTAAATTATGTATAAGATACTCTGAAAATCCAAGGGTAAAACTAGTGCTGTTGAAACATTCAATAGTCATAGTAATAAAATGAATTATCTTTCTGTTTGGAACATAGTAAATTTGATTAATATCGAATGGCAATAGGCATAAATAAAAAGTTACGCTCTATGGGGGATTTGTACGAGAACCTACAAATCATCTTTGCTAAATTCTTTAATATTTTTTCACTATTAAGTGTGTTATTCACGTATTTCTGCCTCTCTAATAATTCATCATTGTATATCAGAAATTAAATGAAGTTGAAGCATCACCTGTGGCTATTGCTAGAGCATACATGGGCAACCAAAAATCTGAACCAGGCTTGCTTTCTGACAAGATACACGATGATGATAGGTGTTTGCTTCATGTTGATCATCAAACGTCAAAGCCCTTTATTCCAATGTCTCCCAATCTGTCAACTTGTTGGCCTGGTGCCATGTCAGAAAGTCAGTGTGGTTGCTCAACTCCGAGAAGTCAAAGAGGTAGATTTGGTCTTCATAATTTCACTCGGACACCATATTCTAGAAGTATCTTTTCAAAGTCCAAGGTTCGTAGACATGGTCTTCAGTTCCATTTTTTATTGGTCATGCAGTGTGTAGTAAACAGATTGGATATGATTAACCATTCCTTTGCACGTTAACAGCTAACTCAATTGCAAGGAGATTCCCATAAGTCGGTGACCACACCATCAGCTCTCTGGAAGCAGTCACGAACTCCAGCTTATGCTCAGGTAATGTCTAGTTTCATTGAGCTCTCAATGACTAAAAACCTATAACATGGCTCTAGGATTTCTTGTTGAATAGTTTTTTTTGTAGCATTTACAAACTTCAGTACTAAACATTTTTATTTATGTCCATAAGAGCTAGCATTTAAAATTATGGTAGTATTAAAGCTGATATTCTTAGCCAGAGGATTAAGGCTGAAATATTATAGATAACTGGAGTATATATTTTTTTTGTATGCATGCGGTATAGGGTAGAGCTAGAAATTTTGCAGGGGTTGGAAAGATCATACATTCTAACTTTTTATTGACATTATGTTTTAATTTTAAAAATTTAGGGGGCAAAGTTGAGGAAAAATTTCAATGGAAAACTTCTCTATTTTATGCTTTTTATGGTGCCCGTAATGAATATGTTATTTATGTACTAGTTTTACCCTTAAACATTTTCTCTTGACCCAAATATTCAATTTTCTTTGATCTTTTTATCATTTTAATCATCATGAATTGACATGGCATTGGCCTGATAGTCAAATAAGGGCATTGCAAATCATAAAATGGTAAGAGAGAATGAGTTCAATCATCATTAATTTCCTATGCTATCTTGACGATCAAATATAATAGAATCTGATGATTCTCTTGTGAGAATAGTCGAGATGCTCGTTAATTGACTGAGAGACACTCACGGATCTTGATCTTTTGTTTATTTCTTGCTCTTGCTGGTAGGAGGTATTTTGAGCTAGCAGTTTCTTATTACCTTGGTGCCTTTTGTTAAATTGCTTGTTATAGTTTTTTCTTCCGGATTTCTGGATGCAACTTTTGGTATTGTTTATTACACCGTTCCCTTTTGAGCATTATCCGTTGCCTGTACTTATTAGAACGATTTGCATTTCTAGTCTGCCAACCTCAAGTTCCTGCAGTACTTTTGTCATTACTTTTTTTCTCTGTTTGTCTATATATACAGATAACATCAGGCAATGATCCATTAGATGAGGCAACTGCTTCCATTGGACCAATTCGCAGGCTTCGGCTTAAGGCGCCTGCAGTTACTAATTCCAGAAGATCTGCTAACTATTATCCATCCCGCCAAGCAGAGACAATGGTAGAGAGCTCCAATATTTCAGAAGGGATGCTACCTGATAAAAAGAAGAATCTGGAACTTGGGGTTGCAATTACCATTCCTCTATCACACTCCGTGGGAAATAACAACTTTGAGTCGAGTCCGCTGACTGTCCGTCCAGAGTCGAGTCAGGTTTCCAGGACAATCATAGAGCATGTTAGTAGAAACCTGCCTACTCCTAACGAAAAGAATGAAGAGTTGAAGAGAGCAATTGAATGGAAGAAAATCTCATCTTCCAACGTACAAATGGTCAAGCCAAATAAAACTAATAGTTTGGCGGTAGAGTTAAACACTCGCCAAAAAGAAAACCACGTAGATCAGAACTGTCACCCTCAATTAAGTAATAAGGGAAAAACTGTGTCCATGGTTCATCCAAAGGAGAGTGCTTGCAGAAATTCTGATGCGGTAAGCCGAAATTCTCCTGATCCGAAGACTAGACTTAGCAATGCTGATTTGAAACACAAGGGTGATGCTTGCTTAAAAATTAATAGCTTGTTGTCTAAGGTATCACCACAACTTCGCAATTGGGTTTAATTATGTGATCATGATGTATTATTGATCGACGTATACGTGTTTTTTTATTTATAAATTATTAGAATAAGCTCGAAGAGTTCTTAATTTCTTGTTAAATTCATTGGCAGGATTCCCCTCCAAAGATTGTTCCAGCGCTTGGATCCGAAGTTGGAACTCAAATTAAGCCTTCCCCCTCTCTTGGAACCAAACCAGATTTTCCTTCCATTACCATTAACAAGCCCGAGTCAAAATGGGCATCTTCCTCTGAAAGTGGTTCGGCGTTTACATTCCCTGTTTCGATCGCAACCTCAGGCGGGCTCTCTGAACCACCCACACCATCCATCTTTCCATCAACCAGCCTTGGGAGCAGTCAATCTCTATTATTGAAGACGGATACCGCAGTTCTTCCGTACACTTTTGGCTCAAAGAAGTCCTGCCCTACTCTTGTTTTCTCATTTCCTTCAACAAACAGTGAAACACTCCACATTAATGCCTCAAACATTAAGTTTAGCTTTGGATCCGATGATCATACGAGATTGTCCTTTAGCTCTGTTGAGAAAGATGCAGTTTGTTTCTAACTGGTTAGGCATGTCAAGTATAGTTTTTAATCATCTTCTTGTCGGATCGTCCACAGAAACTATCAAAACGGGGGAAAAGTAACTCGTGTCAAATACCTTATTGCAAATGATGTGGACTGTGCCACTTGGTAGTCTGATATATAAATTTTTTCCATATAGGATGATAATATCATGGTAATGCCTTGGTGTCATGTGTATTAGTTCTGATCTAGACCAAACTGTCATAAGATTTCTCATTTGAGTTTATCTTTGGTTTTTAAATGTTCAGAACCAGGCCAAAGTAATTTCACATGTGAAGTTTTTGATGCAGATTCCCAAAGAATAAGTGAAGGAAAAATCTGGGAAAAGGGAAATGGATGGATGATACCTACATCTACAACATCTATCCTAGTTCCTATCCATGAAAGATAAATTTTATATATTTGATTGGATGACAGGCTAAGAAGGAGAGCCCTCATAGGACAAGAACAAGGGCACGTGGCAGGCTCAAAATCACAAGATGAAGTGGGGAAACAAGTTGACAACCTGAAAATGGAAAAACTTGAAGATGACACAGCCAGAAAGAGAGAGAGTGAATCACATGTTGCTCTAAATTTTGTATGGTAACTAGGAAGTCATTTCTCTCTATCTGTTAGCAGGAAAGCTCATCAAATATTGGGGGTCCCCTTTTTGAATTTTGAAGAAGCGTCAAAGTTTGGGAGGTGAGAGAAACTAAAATAGTTTAGGGTGTGTTTGGAGAGAGTTGTTCAGGGATTACTCCAACCCCACATTTGGACTAAGCAGCTCTTAAAAGTTTCTCCCAAAGAGTTCCATAAAATTTCCATAAACTCATAATCTTTCTAGATATAATATCACGCTACTTCTGCCTATGTGACAAGAATGGTTGGAGATATTAACCTTCTAACATTTGTTCCACATTAAAAAGGTCAAAAGTTTTCGGTACATTTATATGTCATGTGAGCTACTTTCTTCAGTACCAAGTAATTTTTTAGATGAATTTCCATAGTATCCAATATAATATCAGAACTCTACGTGAATTATTGGTCTCTCAAAATTCTAATCCGACCCAAGTGCTTTAAAAAAAAGGCTAAGCGAGTGATATGGACCAATCGAAACGAATAAAGCGATTATTTAAGTTCATATATTCAAATCTAATCTAAGATGATCTTCTACTATGCAAATGAGAGTTTCTACCGCAAGTTGTCATAAGTCTTGAATTAAACAAGGTTATCCAAACATGGTGATGGTAGA
>JBBMEG010050555.1:2061-12993 GCA_037832605.1 Cyclanthera cordifolia
CCGTGGAAATCGCATATCGCGGGGCTGACCGTGAATTTTAGTTTATTGGGTATTAAGCACACTTTTTAACGGTGGATTTGAAGTTCACGTCATCTACCTGCTGTCGTCATTTTACTCTCGGTGCTTTCCTCGAACCTCACCTTCATTTAATTTCTAGTCAAACTATATTTTTCCTACCATTTTAATATTGTTTCCATTTTGTTATATACTTTTAGTCAAACTGGTAAAAGTTTGTTTTTCTTGGTTAATTTGAATGATCTCTAAATTTTAAAATGTTACATCACATCTATTTTTTTATTTATTTTTATATAACATTACATTTTTAAGTTTTGAGTTTAACTGTCATTTATCTTTATATTTAAAGATTTACAAGTTTCTCTAAAAATTTTACTAATGTATTTTGGTCATTTATATTAATTTTCCTATTTATTAATTTAGTCCCTATATAAACTGAATGTAACTAGATTAATTAACAAAAAGATGATAGGAAGAATTTAAAAGAGCATTTATAATAAATACATTTAGATAAGAAAATGTACTACGGTTAAATAAAAATTAAACTCCAAATTTAAACATAAAAGTATATTACATTTTAAAACTTAAAAATCGAATGAAAACTAAATTTGAAAAGAAAAAGAAATTCAGTATTCATAATGTCGATTTTGAAGATGGTAGAATTAATTTTTTATTCTGATAATCGATGAAGATAATGTTACTGTCTTCTTTTTAGCTATGAGAAATCTCATTCTTCAAAGAATGTAAGTTTAAATTAAAGAATTATTTACAAAAAGAATAAAACCAAGTTGAAATATACAAATATGAAATAAAATTAAAATCATATAATTTTACATTCCATCTCAAGCTGGTGCAAAGACGTTTGTCATAGTCAACTTGTCAATAATCTGTCAAATTGTAACTTGGGAAGTCATTTAATCAAAACATCAGTTCTTTGCTCTGTTCTAGGTAGGTATGGAATGCAAATTACTCCAATATCAATTTTCTTATTAATAAAATGCTTGTCAATTTCAATATGTTTGGTTCTATCGTGAATAACTGAGTTTTAAGCAATGGAATAACAATTTTATTGTTACAATAAACTCGAAAAGGTGTTGCTTGTGTGAGAATTAGCTCCTCTAGAAGTTTTTTTATCTATATACCTTCACAGATACAATGTGCTAAAGCTTTGAGTTCAACTTCAACATTGCTTCTAGCTGCTATACACTATTTTTTACTTCTCCATGTAACAAAATTTCCTCCAACAAAAGAACAATAACCTAATGCAGATCTTTTATCCTTCCCAATCAATGTTAGTGTAAATTTTAATATAAAAATTCTCATGTTTCTGAAACAATATACCATTTTTTGGATTTCTTTTTAAGTATCTTAGGATTATATAGACAGCTTCAAAATGAGTAGAGTTTGGAGCATGCATAAATTGACTTACCATACTAACTGCAAAAGCGATGTCTGGTCTTGCGTAGAGATAGATTAATAAGTCTTCCTACAAGTCTTTGATAACGCTTCTTATCTTTCACCTCTTTCTCAGTTGCTGCTTGTAGTTTTAGATTTAAGGCCATATAAGGCCTTGTTCTGTTTGCAAACTTTGTTCATTTCAAGTTTCATTCCAAACCCAAGTGGTAGATCCATAAATATTTTTTCTTCAAGATCACCATTAAGAAACACATTTTTAATATAGTAGTCATTTAAAATTAACAGCGACAGACATAGGTACTTAACTGAATTGATTTTTACAACAGAGGCAAATGTCTCTTGGTAGTCGATACATAGGTTTGAGTAAAGCCTTTTGCAACTAGTCTAGCTTTATATTGCTTAATACTAATATATGCATTACATTCTAATGTTAATACTCATTTATATCAAACTATTTTCTTGTTGTTTCGTCTTTCTACAATTTCCCACGTGCAATTATGTTTTAGTGTATTCATCTCCTCCATGACTGCTAAATTCGAATTTAAATCATTATGTTTATTGGAATAAAAAAGTTATCAATCCTAGAGGTGAATGTTTTATAGTTATCAGACAATCTATCATAAGAAAGATAATTGGCTATTGAGTATTTTTCTGCAACTACGACATCATTTCTTTAGATCTATTGGAATATCAAGATCAAGATTATTAAGGGAGAGGAAGATGAATTACCTGACTGTTCAATATCGTTTGTTGGGAAATTTGATTCATGTTGCGGCAAGTCACTATTTGATTAATATTACTTTGGATAGGTGAGTCTCTTGTATAAAACTAAGGCTCAATAACATTATCAGAAAGATCAATTTATAGTATTTCTCTCCCTAAAGTAAAACTACATTCTGTTGATAAGATATGCAATTGTAAGAACTGCATTGGCTCATAAATAAGTGGGAACAGCATATGAATTATAATTGCACAAGTAATCTCAATTAAATATCCATTTTTACTCTCAGTAATTCCATTTTGTTGGGGAGCGTCTCTACATGTAGATTGGTGACATGTCCTCTTATCTTTAAAAACGTTTTCAAATTTTCATTAAAGTATTCAGTCTGATTGTCATTGTGTAAAATGCTTAGTTTAGTTTGAAATTAGTCTTCAACTATATTATAAAATCGAATGAAAACATCTTGAACATCAGTTTTTTTAAACAAATAAACCAAAATTAAACGTGTATGATAATCAATAAATGTAACAAACCATTTTTTTTTCATTATTAGTCAAAATCATAGACGAACTCCAAACATCACTATAAAATGGTTTTGAAGATTTATAAGGTTTTGACAAATATGCATTTCAATGATTTTTAACAAAGATGTAATCTTCACAATGTAAAGTTGAAATATTTATGAATAAGGATTGATTAAAGAGTTTACACTAAGGAATGATTTAAAAAATGAATAAAACAAAATATGGAAATATACAAATACGAAATAAAATAAAATCATATAATTCTACACATTAGATTGCCAAGAGTTTAGTAATGTCTTGCTTGACATTAAAGAATTGTCTTAATTGGTAGCATTGTTTTTTTATTATTATTATTATTGTGATTTAGGATTGGAAATATTATTACTAAATCTATTTTATAATTCTAATTTAATTTGTTAGATATCTCTTATTTTAGTTATCTTCGACATGATATGGTCTTTCCATATTTTGTCAGGGAAACTCTCCAATTTATTTCCTATATGTTATCTCGAAGAATTTGTTGTTGCCTAGAGTTTTAGTAATCGCTTCTTTGACATTAAAGAGTTGTCTTAGTACTAAAAGGGTTAGTGACGTGTTGTTTCATTGTTTAGTGGTAATCCAGTCCAACCTTAGTTGGTAACATTTTTTTGTATGACTTCTCCTAAATTATTTTCTTCTCTTTTTCTTATTCCCAAATTTTTACAAACTTTCACAATCTTTTAATTCAATTTACTAAATTTTAGATATTTTTTTAATAGTTAAAATAAGAAGAATTGTACTAGATATTCAACTCTTAGATAATATTTATATTTGTATCCAAATTTCAAACTATTTGTATATATATCATTTAATTAAAATTTATTAATTAAAATAAAATTTAGATATATCAATTTTGTCTTCTTCTTCTCCCTTACTCACCACCTCTATTAAGTCATCTTCATTGTCGTAGCCACCGATCAATCACCTCACTCATGTCGCTGTCGTCTGGCAACATCGATGATCTTGTTGTCGGTGGTCGCAATTGCAAAGAAGTTGATGGTGAAAACGAAAAATCGTTCGGCCATGGTGTTGATGGTGAAAGAGAAAATCGGAGTTGTAGAACCGCCGATGATGGTGATTGAGAAGTTCTACGTTGTCGTTCTTTGTCGGTGGCTGGAGATTCACCATAGTTAACGATGAAAATGAAGAACGATGATCGGTGATACTTCCGATGAACAAAGTCATTTTTCGATGATCGGTGACACTTTTCGATGAACGGAGCCGGTAACTAACAACGCACGAAGTCGTTAACTACATTCCAAGATCTTTTCCCTAAATTTATTGAGGATTTTCGTTGATGAAAGCTGCTGTAAACACAAAACCCTAATCTTGAAAACTTAAGTTTCATTGATATGAAGTAAGGAAAATAGTAATACAATACGATATTATATTATTGTATTATCATACGGTATTATTGCATAGTGTGTTATTATATTCTATATTATTAACACATATATTATTAAACCTATGACATGATATTATAATAGAGTATTATAAATATTCATCTCTTTGACTTGCTTAGAGTTAGAGTATTATGTTACCGCACTGAAGTAATTTCGATTTTTATGTCAGTAGATGTATAATACTAATACTCCATTACAATAATCATAAATATACTTATTAGATATTATAATATAATACTTCAATATGTATTATGATAATATATACACGGAAATATTTATCCTTCTTTATCATACATATCAAAATACCACTTAATTAATTATTACAATGTATTACAACTAAATATATATGTAATAGTGTGTGTGTGTATATATGTGTATATATATATACATATATATCTACGATTCAGATCAAGTCTTACCGAAATCAGATTTCCTTTTCGTGCCATATGCAATTAGACATGACTTTATCCTTTTTTTCCTGGTCCAATATTTGTTCTCGAAATCTTCGTTTCCGTGTCGAAGCAAACTCTCCAAATTTATGACCAACCCTTCCTCGAGTGATCGTACAACGAACATAAGTTTTTCTATTGTAAATTCGTACAGAGCTATCAACGAATTCTTGCAAAATTGAAGATCTATGTTACCAAATTTCATGTTCAAAAGAGGATCTATCTTCTTATATATATATATATATATATATATATATAATTATGTATTTATATACCTTATATAATTTGGTGATCCACGTATATAATACTAATATCAAGTCATATACTAGACGTTGGATATGAAGTGGAATGAAATTTTAAGTCCTTTGTGTATTACGACTAAATATATTTGTAATATTGTATTACTATAATAGCACTTAATGACATTTTAGTAACTAAAATCATCTTGACTTTAGGTTTACTTTGAAAAAAAATAAATGACCATTTTTTTCTGTAGATCTCAACATCTCAATATCAATCGCTAAACTTAGTTTTAGACGAAATCATCCTTCTCCAGTGTAGTAGAGAGACAATGATGGGAAGACAATGGCGAGATCTAGGCCGTTTTTGACTTTCTTCTCGACGGTGGGACCTCTCAGCCACGTCGACAATGGAGATTGATTTTTTCCCAACGCCGACAATGGAGATTTAGCCGATTGACCAATCTCAACGGAAACATTTGAAGAAGAATTGGTTAGAGTCGAATAAAACTTCCTTCACCGGCGTCCATGGAGATTTTTGTGTGAATGTTTGCTAGCGTGACGAGGATGGGATTTCTTCTGCAGCAGCAATGGAGGTTTAGTGCGAATATTTATTTATTTATTTTTTTTTCATTTAACTTGTATTGAATTGGGGTATTATGGTATTTTATTAATTAATATCTTTCTTATTTTTTTAATGTATGAATTAATTTGTTAATAGTTTAATATTTGACTAGTATCTTAATTAGTTTCTTAATTTTCGCTAGTTGTGCAAAAACCTCTTATATAACAAAAATATTTATCACTAAATTTCTAAATCTCTATGTGTGTGTATATATATATATTTTTTTTTTTTTTTTGAGATAAATCTTATGTATATAAATACATTAAATAATATAATTTATAAATGAGACGAGAACAAGAAATCAGTGATGAAGAATATATTTGATCAAATTTTCTAGAACTTTATGTATATAAATGCATAAAATAAAATAAAATACTATATAAATGAGGTGGAGAATGAAAAAATAAGGAAGAAGAATGAATATATTATTCGTCCTCATCCTTATTTAGCTCGCAAGAAAAATTTTAAAATTTTCATCTCACTCATTCTCTCATTCACATCTTAATTGAGAATTCATCGACCCAACAAGGATGGATTCCCAAATTCCATGGAGCTTTAGCTCTTGGAGAAAATGGACATTTCTATTCTAAAACTTACTAGAAGAAAGAAATTCACAATTCATTAAGTATATTTTCATTAAATTTAAATTTAGATACAATTATTTAAAAAAAATTGAAAAGTTAAATAATAATAAGAATACAATCAATGTTCCAAATTAATAAAAATAATAAAAAAGATTTTTTTTTTTTTTAAAAAATCTAATAATAATAATAAGAGTATTTAACATGAATATTCAATTTGTCTATAATTATTACACATGTATCCCAAATTGATTTTAATTGTAAGGATATTCAAATGGATTTTATACTTTTTAATAATTCATAAATGCCTATTTCTTCAACCTTAAACCCTAATTTTTTTTCACCCAAAGAATGCAACGCACAAACTGGAGAAGATGATCGCCGACGATCGGAGAAGATTGTTGAGAAGGTCAGAGAAGAAGACCGCGAATGACCGGAGAAGATGGTCGCGGATGGCCGGAGAAGAAGCCGCGAACGGTCGAAGAAGATGGTCGCGAACGGCCGGAGAAGATGGCTGCAATTGTCAGAATCTTCGTCGTCGTCGTCATTGGGAAGCTCCATCGTCGCCGCCGGTGACCCACCCATCAATGTTCAATGCTCAATCTTCTTGATTTGCTCCTAAAATTTCTCTCACATTATGATGATGACGGCGGAAAAAAAACCCTAATATTAGTCTACAACGATAAGTTTTTGAGACGTAGAAGATAAAAAAATACCTATATAATACCAATACGTATACAATACTATATTATATAACACATTTTTTGATACATTTATAATACTGATAATTGATACTGTATTACAATAGGTTATATATTACTCTATTATGTTATACCAAAACCAATGATAATTATCATTTGTAATAAAAAAAAAACCAATTTAATACTTTATATGTTATAACCAATTATACCTAAATGATTATATCATAATATTACGTTGATCAGTATAAATACAATAGTAATACAATTCAGATAGATTGTGAACGTTATAATACATTAGTAATACAACTGAGAGCTATGATAATTAAATTTGTCGACGTTTCTAATATATTATTGTAGTATAATATAATACTAGTTGGAAGATTAATAAACACAATATTAATACAAATACATATATAATACCTTAGTGATATAATACATAAATAATACATCATTAATGTCATTTTTGTAAATAAAATCATCTTCAATTTAGGGTTTTCTTTCTTTTTAAACATAGATGTATGCAAGTTTTCCTGCAATTTTGAACTTCCAAATGGCTTGTTTGAGTTGCAGAGGTTACCATCCCTCGTAGGTGCTAGCGATGAAGGTCGAGTTTGGCGGCAACGATGAAGGACGCGTTCGGCGGCGGCGGTGAACGACGCGCGTTCGACGGAGACAGTCAACGGTGGCGGTGAACGGCGAGTTTGACAGCGACTATGAAGAGCAAGGTAGAGTTCAACGGCGGTGACGTTGAAGATCGTTGTCGATATTGACAATGGAAGATTGGAGGTATTTGTGAATGACGAGTTCGACAGCGGTGAAGGGCGAGGTAGAATTGACGGCGGTGCTGGTTACTAAAAGGGTACTAATGTACTTTTCTGTTTTTTTAAATAATAAATAAAAACGTTTTGAAAATATGTATGCGAATTAAATAAAAAATTGACACATCTCTAATATTTGTACACGTTTTGAATATGTATGCAAAGTTCCATAATAATAATAAAAAACAATTTTAAACCTTCTTTTTGTTATGACTGCTTCTATTTGTAATTTAATGGGTTAGTATAAGAAGCTTGATGGTAGGAGAAAGAGAAGAGAGAAAAAATAAAAAAGTTCAAACATAAAATTATACATTAAAAAATATTTAAACTAGATAAAAATTTAAACATGGATGAAAATTGTTGAAGATTTTACAGTAAAAAAAAACTCTTAATAATTTATGTAACACCCCTAAAGCTACAAGGTAACATACAATAGATTAGAACTAAAAGACAACAACCTAATAACCATGTCCGTGATTTTGATCTAACTACTAAAACACGTAGGTCATCAATCACAACCAAGTCTCGTCACAAAACCCTCATAGAAATCAACAAGAGTAAACAACAGCGCAACAATGAGTAAATACATATAAAGTATGTAGCTTTTATGTGCGATAAACTATCATTCATCAGAGAAAGCTAATGGGTCTCACTACTAACTATTTGTTTACGGATCGACCATGACCATTGTACTCGAGATCTCAAGACTGCCAACCTCTTACAATGCACTACTTTGTCTATCATGCACCTCTGTACTCAAATCTAGAGTGTAGCTATCTATTCACTAAACTATCTCGTTATAGCATGAAACTCATCTGCGCATGCGACTTAGAAATACATCACTCATGCACTAGCTGATAGCTAGCTAGCAACACAATTTTCAACTAGATGAGTTCTCTAAACCAAACTAGAGAGTGGTGATCCCTCTAAGTACACATCATTCTAAGAAATTCCACCATAAATCTTTACCATGTAAAGCCAACTGATACAACACCACTCAGACTTGCCCACTCGCTCGACCCTTATACACACTACGTCCATAGTTACTAGAACCTATATACCAAGAGCTACGTACTCAAGGATGTACGTCCCAACACATCTTATAACTACTTGGACGACTAATCACACAGTGAACATCATACTAGTGTCATTAGAATACTTTATAGTAGTTCAACAATCAGTCCCAACCTTGAGAACCAAGCTTGACTCCACCCTCTTTCGACCACCACTGAGAAGTATGAAGCTCGTATACGACATAAATGCTCTTAAGTCTTACACTCTAACTCCACTGAATAGAGGTCCTTAAAACCGACCATCCATTTGCTCACACAACTTATCACATTTCATCATTCAATGACCATGTACCCTCAAAAGAGTGATACACCATCTGTAACTCACATTGCACTTTCAAATGAGTGAAACTCTACTAGGAACTCGACCTGCACATTCAAATGAGTGAAACAATGCTAACGACTCACTCTACACTCTCAAATGAGTGAAACACCGTTAGCAACTCACCCTGCAATCTCAAAGAAATGAAACACCCTTAATAAATCGCTCTGCACTTTCAAATGAGTGAAATACCCTTAATAACTCACTTTGCACTGTCAAATGAGCAAAACACCCTTAGTAAGCCACATTGCACTCACAAAGAAATGAAGTACCATTATTAACTCATCATGCACTTCGAAATGAGTGAAACATCACCAGCACCTCGCACTGCACTCTCAATGGTGTGAAACACCATTAGCAACACATTTTTTACTCTTATACAAGTAGAACATCACTAACAACTCATACATCTCTCTAAGAGACGAGAAAATACCAATAACAAACCACACATCACCCTAAAAGTGTGCAACACAACTAACATCTCACACTGGTTTCCTAAGCATTCATACAACAAGAATGTGCACGACATAGAAACGTAACTACTTACCTTCAAGCCGAGGTAGGATGTACACATCACCCACGGTTTAAACTTTGAGCTCTTAGAACCTGCAGATGATTATTCACTCAGAAATGACATCATTGGCATGAATCAAGAATAAATGATCAGCAAAATGACATCATTTCTTTAAAAATGAAAATTGCTCTTCTTAAGCATGAGTCAATGACCAAAATATCACACCTAACAACCTCGCTTTGCTCTTAACCAAAATGAATCAATTAAACTTGGTTAATGTTTAACCCTGACCTTTATTTTCTTTAATTAGGATATTACATTATATATTTAAATTATAAAATGAAAACTTTAATTCAGCATAACTTAAATATAGTCTATAAATTTCACAATTGTAAAAGTTTAACATATAATAGTAGAATAGAGAAACTAGATTACATAATTTATAATTGAAGTAACAAACTCAGGGCTGTTTGGTGGGAGATTTTGCAAGATAGCTAGTTTGAGTATTTAAATGAGCAATTATTTTTAGTGATGAGAATTAATGATTGCAGTAATAGCTCGTTTGGATGTAGATTTTTGTGGAGTAGTTGCAGTCAATTAACTCGTTTGGATGTAGATTTATGTGAAGAAGTTATAGTAATAACTCGTTTAGATGTGGATTTTAGTCGAAGAATTACTGATACTAGCTTGTTTGGATGTAGATTTTGCACAATAGTTGTAGGTATTAACTCGTTTGGATGTGGATTTTGGTAGAGGGATTGTGTGTGTGTATATATATATATATATATATAAATATTTCTTCTTTTTTTTTATGTACAATTTTTATATTTATGTTTCATTGATACATAATTCCTCATTTTCATTAATATTTGTTACTTTGTCTATTTGAATGGTTTTGTTTTGAAAGTTTTTTTTTAATATCCAAATTATTTAAATAATGTTAAAATTTTATAATTTGCAAATCAATTCAATTATGTAATATTTATCGATTTAATAATAATTATCAATTTATTGAGGCTGTTTTAGGTTAGATTATTATTGGTTAAAACATTATTTTAATTTTTTTTTTTTTGTATTAGTCATTGTATTTTAAAATGTCCTTAATCCATGTAAATAGATTTGTCTAGTAAGTATCGAGCTAACTTTAATCAAAACTGAATTTAATAATATCTCGTTATAAATAAAAACTTGATTAATTTAAAGTTAAAGTTAAGCAAGTCACATCGACATAAAAAATTGCTATAAATAAAAATTTTGTCAATTTAAAGTCATAATGGTACTGTACTATAAATGGTAAAAAATAGTGTGGGGTAGTATCATAATTCTCATCTTATGTGTTTTAACAAAATTAACATATTTTCTATAAATTTTAGAAATATGTTTCTTTTTTTTTGTATTAAATTTTTTTAAGATCACTAAATCTAATTTCATTAATATAAATTTCAAATTTACTGTACTAATTTTTTAACTTTTTTATTCTATATAATGTTAATTG
>JBBMEG010050566.1:0-16842 GCA_037832605.1 Cyclanthera cordifolia
GAGGCTTTTGCTGAGTTGAAGGTGAAGGAGCTTAAGAATGGAAGGCTGGCTATGTTCTCCATGTTTGGCTTCTTCGTCCAAGCCATTGTTACTGGAAAGGGACCTTTGGAGAACTTAGCCGATCATCTTGCTGATCCAGTCAACAACAACGCTTGGTCCTACGCCACAAACTTCGTCCCTGGAAAGTGAGGAAATGAAATATGTTAGATCGAGAGATTGAATGAGTTAAATGAGCTTCCGTGTGATGAATTATTGTTGGTGTACATCAGTTGAAAACGAATCCAAGTGCTTTTGTGTGAATTTGTGTTTTCTTTCTCCATTTGAAGACTTAAGTCATAAAGCGCGGATCGAGACTATAGGCTGCTTATTCGCCTAATTTCTCTGCTTTAATCATGTAAAAGAAGATCAGTAAACACGAACTAGTATATAAAATCATAACTAATCCACTCTGAAACTTAATATCAATAACAATACGAACTTAATAAAATTTAGTCCTAGAGGTAACCTCACTTGCAAATATATTCAATATTCTCAAAAAAGTGGCAGATGATTGATATGAAAATGATAACATGTATTGTACAAACTAAGGTTATATAATGGACCAGCTTGTACATCCTGACAACCACCATGAACAAAGGCAATTCATTAAAATTCTAATAGAAAAAAGAGTTGAATTTCGGGTCAAGTTCTGATCCAATGATCAAAATAACAATTCTGAACACAATATGGCGTACACAATAGTATTCACAAATTGAAAAAAGGAAAAAAAAAAAAAGGCAGGTTTTCTCTGGCTTAACAGCAACAGTTCTTTCCTTTCTGCAGAAGCGGCGAAGTGTCCAGGAAATTGTTGTGTTCAAAGAGCAATTCAGAGGTTACATTGTAAGCATAGCATAAGCATGAATGGCCACCAAATTGATCTTAACTTCAGTTTCAGAAGAGAATCAGATTGATTATATTCCACAAAAATTGCTCATCTATAGAAATTTAGGGTACGGATGAATAACAGTATGCCAAAAAAAAAAGAAGACGTGTTTTCCTCATGCACGACCAGCGGCAACCGCTCTTGCTCGTGCCACTGACATAGAATAAAGTTCCTCATACTGTTCAGCTGAAGTTTCCCAACTGAAATCTACGTCCATGGCCTTTTGAACCAGCTGCTGCCAACTGCCTGGGTTATTCAAGTAGTTGTTAAAAGCACGTTCCAGTGCATTATTCAACCCCTGTCAAAATAAACACAAGTTATGAGAACAGACTGTTGGAGAGTAATATGATACAATAAAAGTACACTCAGACGACTTGAGTTTCACTTTCTGCTCCTGTACCTGCTCATCTGGGGTAAGAAATGTGTATCCATTTCGCAACTCCGTTGGAACTGTCTCGTCGTCAACATCAAAGACACTACATGATGAACATTGAATCTTTAAAACAAGAAGATTCTAATGAAATACGCTCAAACATGTGGAGATTGTTACAAGATAAGGTCACGCACCTGTCATTTAGCCCGCCAGTTTTCCGTACAATTGGAATGGAACCATAACGCATTGCAATCATCTACAAAATAAAAATAAAAATAATAAAATTATATATATATATATATAGAGAGAGAGAGAGAGAGAGATAAAGTTAATAATGCCTCGAAGACAGGTGTATCATGTTCCAACTTGGTGGACGCATTATTCATCAAAGTGCCACCATATATTGTATTAAATATACAAACTTCATTACATGCATGGAGGACTATCTCCAGTTTTTGTGTAGGCATTACAAGCTAAGATTATATTCTATTTATTGCACCAGGGAAACTTGAGACAATAGCAAGAAAGTTATGCTGTTCGAAAGATGGTGCAATAATTATCAAAAAAAAAAAAAGAAGAAATTTGGCCTTTTGTGGGATGGAAAAAAAAAAAGTGGTGGAAGCTTTGGAAGGTAGACGACTCTTTAAAAACAATTTGTTATTCACTAGCGCATAGGTCAACCCTCTTTGACTTTGGTTAAAAATAAGCTCAAATCATCATTGATTGGCCTAGTGGTCAAGAAAAACTTGAGAAACCAAAAAAAGTAAGCGTTCAATTTCAATCCAAAATCTAAGAATTAATTTCATACCCATTTTCCTAACGACCAAATGTTGTAGGATTTGTCTCGTGAGTATAGTCGAGGTGCGCAAAAATTGATCCTGATACTCACGAATATAAAAAAACCTCAAACTAGGCCACAAATGCAACCTTTTACCTGTGTGAGGCCACATGGCTCAAAGATAGATGGTATTATCAACATATCAGATCCCGCATAAATCCAATGAGAAAGAGATTCATCATATGTCAGCACCAACCGTATTTGATCATGACTCTGGAAATGATTTGCAATACCCTCGAATTCCCGCTGCAGGAATGAAGAAACACATAAGAAGGGTGGAGGGGTACTAGATACATGTGTGCTTGGAAATCAAACATAAAGGGCATCAAGGTCAGGTTTAGAAAACTCAAATGACATAGAAACCAACAACGAGAGTATCTTGCTTGAGGCACAAAAGTTAAGTAGATAACCTGAATATGAGGAACTGGGCTTGAACCGAGAAGAACAAACTGTCCCCCCAGCTCCAGCGTTCTGTATATTGCATGCCTGATAAGATGTATGCCCTTCTGGGGCACCAATCTTGTTATGCAGCCCACCTACACGCACAATAAATATCTGAATAAAATCCACCAAAACTTCAATTTCATTATTTAGCTTACGCCATTGCTATCATGTCATGGAAAACCAGAAAAGAAATGAAGTGCAGATTTGATATACCTCAACTACTAAACTCGATGCATGAAATCAGAATAACAGATATATATTCCGATGTAATCATAAAAAATTATCTGAACACAATTAATAAATCCCAAACACAACCGTAATCAGTAATCATCTCAATTTAAGGGTAAAATGAAGCTTCAATTTACTCAACACTAAGGAAAATGTGTATAAGATGTTTTGCATATAATGGTATTGTTATGAGAGTCTTAACGTACAAAATATATGAAAACAGAAAGCACTTGACTCATGACTTATAGTCTCAAACAATGTAATTTACCAGAGGTTTTCTGACATTAGAAGACAGCCCTAGATGACTTCTTAAAGCGTCTTTATTTTCTGCCTTCCCCTCCAGATCATTTGCTTTATATTGGACTGTGATAAATGAATCGGTAGTAGGATTCCACACATCAGTATCAATTCCATTGAGAATGCCAAAGAACTTCTTCGAATGAAAATTAAGCGTTGAATGCAGACCATGTCCTCCCTGTAGCCCATATGGAAAAATTTACACAATAGACACAATATCTGATTAAACACTTTCCGAGTACACGATCTATAGCAAATATATAAGGTAAGTGATCATAAAGAAAAAAAATATATATATATAAAGGACAAAAGAAACGTGATACGAAGCACTCTCTTTATTTTGGGTAAATTGGAATAGTTATGTGTACAGGCAAGTTACCCTAAATTTTATTTTTAAATCATAAGCCCTATATTCAATACACGGAAACTGAATGCTGACAAGACAGCTTGAGATGAGAATGGAGAAAAGGTTTAAGTTTATATGAGTCATATAAGATAATTCAACACGATTAAGATATCAGATATCTTTAATGCAAATCATACCTCAGCTCTCCGCACCTCTTCAGAATAGGTTGGTGATACCGTTGTGACAATATTGGAGAAGACAATTGCACCCTGGACAACATAGTGTCAATCACGACTCCAAATAAATTTTGAGATTGGATTTTTTTTTTTTTTTATATATATATATTATACCTTAACAGGGTTGATCCTATCGTAAGCAAAATTATCTTGTAATCTGTCTTGTCTATTTAGCTGGTCAACATTAAGACCACAAGAAGCCAAATCTGAAGCAGGGGCGGTTCCTTGATATTCAAAATTGTGGCAAGTAAAACATATTCTTGCAGAATTCAATCCCTTCGGGTAATACAAATCCCAATATAATGGTGCCTAAAAAAGCAATTAAAGTCAGTTTCCAAAAGATGGAATGATCAACCTACATTAAAAATCGTACAATGAATGCTGTTTGCCAATCGTGGCAATGTATTATATCAGGTCTCTTGCCAGCCCGAAAAAGTAACTCAAGTGCAGCACGGCTGAAATATGAAAAACGTTTGAAGTCATCATGCTCTCCATAATATTGAGCCCTCCAGAAGAACTTATCAGGATGATGAGGCTCAATAAAGTAAACAGGAAGACCTACAAAAGTTAAATTGACACATTTTTATAAAAATAAAAAAATGAACATATAAAATGTTGGACAAAAGATGAAAATTGACCTTCAACCGTGCCAACCCATATCTTATTTTTGAAAACCCGCCCATCAAAGTATGACTCAAGCACCACATCCAGGAGCTGTAAAGCAAACAAAGTACTATAAAATGTTAATAAAATACCAAAATAGCACATTAGCAACGACCTTCGTTAAGTTTATACTTCCCAAATTATAGACATACCCTCATATCTTTAATACGACTATACTGCATGCAATCATATTTAGGTATAACAATTTCCACAAGATGCCCCCTCCTTTGCAGGGCTTTGCTGAGACCAGTGATGACGTCACCCAAACCACCAACCTGCAAAAGAAGTGTCATTCCTTTGAGTCTTAACTACTTTTACTCTTAATATATAATATTGAAAAAAAAAAACCAATTTTAAAAGATGAGACTGAACGGACAGAAAAACAAAGGAAAAAAAAAAAAATGATGTGTTGCATTCAATTGCAAACAAAGAAGGATACTTCCAATCCAGTAAGCTCCCAAAAAAGAGAGAATAAAGCAAATGGTGATGGGAAGTGGAACACGGAGAAATATTGAAAGCCTTTGAAGAGACAAAATATCTTCAAACATTTAAAAAAATGTTAATAGAACCTAAGAGCTAATGAGCTAGTGACAACTCACCTTAGCGACTGGTGCCATTTCTGCTGCAATGTGGATGACATAGAGTCCTGAACTAAAGATGACAAGAATACCGATTAAAAAACATTGTCTTCTTAGGTAATATATTTTAAGTTACAGTTACGATACCGTTTTGGAGATGATGTCAGATTAAGAAAGATAGCCACAGTTTCAAGTTCATTCTTTTCCTTGCAAGCCATATAAGTATCATAAATGCGTGCATCTCTCTTCCAGGTCATCTCTTTCAACAATTTAGCATCATCATGCGATATTTTACCCTCAAGTAACCAACCATCTATCAATAGCAATAGACGACTCCAAAATTCCATAGGCATATCATTAAGAGGCTCATCAATAGCTGTTTTCTTGCTTGATTCTTTGATGGTATCCATTGTATCTTGAAACTCCTTCACAGATTCCTGGTATAATTTGATATAAGACAGCAATTCTTTATCAGAGCTTTGAAGGCGACCCTCCAATAGATCTATTTTTTGTTGCATTAGCACATCGTCTTGCTGAAACTTTTCAGATGGTGTTTTAAAGACGTTAGCTTCTTCCAATTTCACCATACTTTCCTGGAGCTCTTGGTTTTGTTGCAAGACCAGAATAGCTTGATCTTCCTCCTGCTTGGTTGCCTTGTCTAGCAAACCTTGTAAGTTTTCTACCCTCGTCCTCAAGTCCTTGAATTCAACTTTTAGGGCAGACAGTTTTGAAACATCTTCCTGAGAGGTTGATACCTCAAACTCCAAGTCTTTCAGCGAAGACTCCAAAACAGACCGTTCTTTTTCCAGAAACGCCACATGTTGATCTGCATTTTTAGCATTACTCAACTCTTCCTTCAGTGTGTGTACATCATTCTTGAGGGTAACATTTTCTAACCTCAGTAATTGAAGCTCCTTAGTAAGAGTATCGATAGAAACACTGTTTTGATTTTCATGCAGACTAAGGTAGCTTTGTTCAGTACCACCATTGAAATATAGCTGCTTCTGCAACTTTTCAAATTGGTCTTCCAACAGTTCCACGTTTGCCTTCTCGTGGGCAGGCGCTTTAATTTGAGCCTCAGTTTCGGCTAATCTCATTTCCAAACCTTTGATCACTCTTCGCAATTCCTCCTTCTCAGCAAGGATTTTTTCAAGATCTTTGAGGGAATGAACCCGAGCTTGGTTGAGTAAAAGGATATCTATAAGAGAAGACCATTATTGCATACAACAGGTTGTAGGTCATAACCAAAAAAAAAAAAGGTTTTTGAGATTAAAAGAGAAAAAACCTCACTTTTCTCTGCAGTTTTTATCATCCCAATCAAATCTTCGAGTTGAACACCTGTATTCAGCCCTTCAGTGTCAACTTTCACGGACTGAAATTTCAGAAGACTCATATTCAATTGTCTGCTTCAGTTGTTACATGTCCATACAACACAATAAATAAAGGTCCTTAAAAGAGAAACTAAAAGAACATTGTTCAGAATTCTGATTTACATGCAGCATACCAATCAATGTCATTCAGCACCTGTACCACCACTGAAATTCAGATACTTCTGTAACTCTCCACTTGGTTTTCAAAGCAGTTCCACGTGTACCTTCTGCTGGGCAGCAACTTTAATTTGATATCAGTTTCCGCCATTTTAATTTCCAAGCCATTGATCTCCCATCCACAATGCGAGAATAAAATTGCTGCCCAATAGAAGGTACACGGGAAACTGTAGGAAGACAAATTAGAAAAGTTCCAGAAGCAGCCAATATTCAGTGGTGCTACTCAATAAAGCGACCTAGGTTTACATGATAATTGGTTGGTACTGGTAGTGGTAGTCGTAGTTAGGTTGGTGAAATCCAATAATCGATCGGCTTTAGAAAGGCTTTCCCAACCTAGACATTGTAACTGCTGTTCCGTTTACCCAGGAGCTACATTTATTAGGTTCAGAAAATGTTGCCAATGTTACGTCTTTTGAAAACAAGACATTGATAAGAAATAAAAGAAAAGGAACAATTGACCTTTGTTAGCTTACATTCAGACTTTATCAAAAAGAGAGAAAAATTCAAGAAGAAAAAAAAAGAAAAACATTCTACTGAACAGCATCAACAATCTTGAAAACAACCTAATGTATAATATCACATTGCAATCTTATATTACTTCCTAATAAAATTCATACGTGGCTCAAGAAATGAAAAAAAAATAAAAAATCAGAAGGTTCTTCCACCTCTTAAGTATCAATTTCATTAGAAGATCAAAGGGGTAAGTATGACAATAATCATCAGCAAGTGCAATTACTTTACCGTAGGTTCAATTCCACCAGGTGCAGCTATACCACTAGGTTGCACAGCTGAGCTATTGTTGACATCACTGGACAAGCTCACCACAGTTTCAGTTCCAAAGTTCTCATCGTTATTTGAATGGGAATCAGCATGCACTGACAAATGTTCATAGGAGACTTTCTTCAATTGTTTCCTCTTGCGCCTAGAACTGTACAAATTTACATCTATTAATTGAATATAGAATGTCCATGAAACCGGGTAAACATAGACAGACATACACAACATAAGTCATGTTTCTTTCCGTGTCAATATATATATATAAGGATATCTATTTTAACCCAATTTTTATTATAATTTTAAAAATGGAAGAAATTATAATAATACTGCCACAATATTTTTCCTATTTTATTAAAATTACAATAATCTTTTGCGAGAAACTTCTTTTGATTATATACATAGAGAGCTAATATGTGGTTTTCAGATTTGCAATATTCGTTTTCGTTTTTCTTCTTTTGAACAAGAAAACTTATTCTGAAAATAAAAATAACAAAGGAAGCCAATGACAATGACATCTAGAGGAGACTTCGCCCGTGAAAAAAAAAAAATTACAGAAACTATTGAATTGGAAACTCTGCCAAGAGATCATAAATCATACAAAGGCTAACCTTCCACATATCCTAGACGGTTCATCAAACAATCTCCAACTTACCTTAATTCAATGTGCAATTCAAAATCATTAAATTAAGAAAACATCAATTCCTTACAATCTGTTAATCAGAAAAGTTAAAGTTGATTAAAGAAACAGAACAATTGTAAAAATAATAAACGAATAAATGACAAGAATAAAAATTAACAAACGAATAAATGACAAGAAAATATCTCTCTCTCTCTATATATATAAGCCTATCAAAGAAATAAAGAAAAGGTAACAAACAAGTCGTAAATGGAAATCAAGAATCCAACAAAGTCGAGAGAAATAAACAAGAAACAACAGAGAGTCGAACAAGCTAAAAACCTTAACGTTCTATAGCAATTACAGGCATGGAAATAAATAAACAACGAGATTGAAAACAGGAAGAACTGATCATTGATAAAGAACCTGAGATTTCGAGGCCGCATTTTACATGAAGCATAACGAGAAGAATGAAGAAACTGCGAATTATCCGATAGTTTTCCATTCAAAGAACTAAAGCCAGAGCTTAGAAACAACGTCGAGAGCTTCGCTGCCATTACGCTCAAGCTTCCAAATAACCAAGAACTCCCCCTGATATCTCAAACTCTCAATACACCATTGAATCCACAGAGTTATAGAGATTATTAAACAGCAAATTGCTTCGCCAACACTTCATTTCCAAACAGCTTAATTCGGAAAATCGAGGAATTACAGAAACCTGATCGGAGGGGCGATAGAGAAAAAGAGATCCAATAGTTCGGCGAGAGTTCAGCTCATTTCATTTCACTCCAACTTCCAATGAATCACAGCGAGAAACTTGAGAAAAGAAAAAGCGCACGAAATGTGAACAGCACGTATAAGTAACACGTGAGACGCTTTTCAGCCGCACGTGCGAACAACAAAATTACAGCATAAAATATCAGCATCGCTAACCTTATCTCAGTCGAACGGTAGTGATGCTCATCCAATTTTAGCAACCAATATATCCTTCTTTAATTTTGTAAAGTATGCGTTAAAAATGTTATACATTGCAGATAAATTCTTCGAATTTTAATTTAATACTAGGATATGATAGTACTTTCATTAATTAGTATTAAAGGTGGATTAAATAATGACTAATTTAGTAAATTGAGTTTATCAAAATAGCAAATAAGAGAAGGGCAAATGATTTAGTTAAAAAGACAGAAAATGACTTAATTTTCGAATATGAATGTTTAGATGAGTCCAATATTTTAAATATTAGGATTATGATTATGTGCCATATTCACGTATTTTATAAAATTAATATTAAAAAATTTTATTTGTGTGACATTATACGTGCCCCTGATATAAAACGCAGAGATCATATGCACCTTCCTTTTTAGGAAAAAAAATTTATTTTCGAACGATTTATTAAGATTAATTCACTTGACCATATTACCATATTCATAGAAAAAATAACATGTACATGATTCGATTATTAAAACATTTCATGCTTCAGAACAAAAAATCCAATTTGTTAAATTGATGAGAGAAAGTTACTTGAAAGCAAAAAGGTGTTGACCAACACTAAAAATTCAATAGTTATTTATCAAAAAGAATAGCAAATATATATGCTATCTTTTCCAACTTTGTTTTTACTTTTCCAAAATAAAAGTAATTTTGCTTGCTAAAAATACCACTTCTTTCGAGGTATTATAGAGCTTTAATAATCACCCTTCAAACAAATTCATTCAAACAAATTGTTAATACACCTTCTCCTTTAAAATAACTATATAACTCAAAATAACTTCTCCACCAATTACTTATCCAAACACTCCCAACTAGTCTTTGAAGAATTAAGATAACATCGAAAATAAAAAGAGTGAAGTAATGTGATGATATTTTCCTTTAAAACCTCCTATATTTTTCACCTATCATAGAAATAATCAAGATATATTCAGATACGCATCTATGCACACAGGAACATTCATTTGATAAGGGATGAGATAACAAAAGAATGCAATGATACCATCATCACAATACTACAAAACTTTCCTTATTCAAGGGCTCTAAGAAACTTCCCAGGAAGCTGATCATCCAGCATGGTAGCAATTTAGGGTTTCTCTCTCCTCATTATCTTATCCTGCAAGCAATAGCAACACCCCTCCAACAAATCTTCCCTCGAGGTCGAAAAGCAAAAAATTCAATATAATTTCCTTTCTCTATATGCATCTTCAGTTTTCACTAGTTTGGCCTGTAAAATTCATTACCAATGAGTTTGCAGGACATCACGATCAGCTTATATACTAATTATTAACAAAAAAAAATTGATGCATATGGAATTTGAATAAACTATATGATGTCAATGTAATACAGGTAAATTATAAATCTCGTCATATAATTGGAAGAAACTAAAATTATAACCTTAAACGTAAAAAGTAGTACATATGATTGGTAATTGTTGACTAATTAATATGTGAAATAATTATTCGTGCATAAATGATACGACTTTTTATCCAATATGACACTCAGCTTATGACATTGTTATTGACATACAAATAAGTAACTTCCACATATATATATAATAACTAACTTTAAAAAGACTATTTTTAAGATTTTATCAAACCATAAATATCATAATTTAGTTTTTAAAACCATATGGATTATATTCTAACTTTCTTCAAACCATAATAACTAAATTTTAGCTTTCTTCGGGCCAAATTTTATAATTTAGATTAGAGTGAAGAAGGTCATAATGTACAAAGGAGGCTTTACCATTTTAATGAGGAATCATGAGAACAAACAGGGAGGTGCAATATAAGCATACAAAAATTGCAGCTCCAGCAAGGAAATTATGCAACAACCGCCTATTATCTTTTGCAGGTATGAAAGTTGCCTTTAGTGTATTGGTTAACTCAAAAATCCGGAGGGAGACCTATAAAACAAGAAAGTATAAATATTGCAAAATGAGTGTAATTAGAAACCAAAGTGAAGAATTTAGACTGGAACGTTCTTACTATGACATAGATGACAGTTGTGAGCATGAAGTTGAGCATCGGGTATTCTGGAATGATTGAGAGAAGCCACTTTGGCTGTCCATTTGACACATTTGATCTGTACACACCACAAAAGATTAAATTAGACTTCAATTACAAAAGAATAAAAGATAATAACAAAAGAATAACACATTTGATCTGTATACACCACAAAAGTTTTTCTCTTAGGCAACCCAATGCCCAATAACAAAAGAATTTCTTTCCTTCTCTTATACTCTAGTTTTAAAAGAAACAACAGAGAGGAAAGAAATTGGCGGAAATTATCCTTCCACTTCAAGTTTTGTATTTTAAATGCAATAAGTACTCTATTTACTTAATAGCAATAGCAGTACAAAATATAGCCAAGAAAATAAAATTTGATTGTGATGCATGGGGTAAGAAGGTGAGGAAAGCCTGAAGCCATTTCTGCAGGAAATTTCCATACCGATTAACAAACTAGAAAATATAATGAAACAAAATCACCTCGTACATTTCTATTACCTAGAAAGAATATCCATCCATTCAACAATTTATAAACAAATCTCAGTTGAATGTGATTAACGGCTGAAGGTAGACTAATTCGCATCTTCCAGGTCTTAATGAAAATCAGACTTGGGTGAAAAAGGAGACTGACAGAGTACTTATAAAACCATCTTAGCTTACCTCAACCATATATGGAACTGTGAAATATACGTCTCCAATGTAATCTTGCCAAGCCATCTAAAACCACAACGGGCAAATAAATGAATGGTCAAAATGTGAGTTCACACAATCAAGTAAGACTTTAATTGGCAGACGAGAAATACATACGCAAAGAGAGTCAAAGAGTAGTTTCTCAATTGCTGAGTAAAGTTTCGCAGGCAGATGTAAACACTGTTGCCACATGAAGCAAAAAAAAACATTAAGTCGGTAGTAATTTATTAATTTCCATGCATGGAAATTCAGAATCTGCCAACCACCTAGGGAGGATCAAAAAAGAAACGACCATACAATGATCACGGTAAAAATAATATATTAAATACTAACGTTATGGGAATCCATGATGTGTAGGGGTGATATTTGTTGTAAGCCGCCTTGTCCAGCTTGTAAATGCGTTCGTACCACATATAACCAGCCTAATCATGTACGGAACTTAGAAAAGATAATTGAACTGAAAGTATGAAAACAGATAATCAAACCAAAGCCGTTATGGCACTCCAAATTATGCCACTTACTATCACAGAAATGGTAACAATGCTTGTCTTGATCGAAATTCTCTTCCTTGTTTCAGCTTCCTCCAATTTCTCCATCCATTTTTCAACCTGGAAATTGAGAACCCTTAAAAGTTAACTTCTGAAGACCAAGGAAGTAAGATCTATCATCTATGGAACTCTGATGTAATCAAACATTTACTAATTTACATTGGGGTGATAGTATGCATATATCATGCCAATGATCCAGATATAGCGATCCAGACCAGATCTAAAATGCCATTCATGCAGTTTGGGAAGATCTACTTTTGCAGGATCCGTATACCCTGTCAATAAAAAGAAAAAATAACTATTATACTTCACCTTGGCTGGTTAGCAGATCAAGGGGCACTTCACAGCTAAGTATGTCTATGGAAACTAAATTAACCATGTTTCATAATTACACAATTCACTAGATAAACTTCATCTTAAAGCACGATAATAACCAGCTAACCAACCCACCAAATTGAACTTTTGTTTTGAATTCAACAACAGGGAGGGAGACCGAAAGCATGAACATAGCTTAGCAGTAGTTAACATGTATCCTCGATCAAGAGGTCGTGGTTCAAATCCTCATAAGAAACAGTTAACCAACCCATATATGAAAAGGGAAAACAAGTCAGAAATGATCTAGTTTTAACATGTTGTAGTTTTAATATGTAGTAATTTCAATGTGGCTCTACATCTGTTTTCCCATGAGGTTCGATCTCAATTTTCTGGATATAATTTTATAAACAAAAACAAGAAACTACATTCACCACTGTTTTCTCACACAAATATATATACACACACATGGCAAAATCAGTCTAGTACAACCCTGACTAAGGCAGATATATATAAATATATAAAAATTTCCTCAAAAAGTAAGAACTGACCAAAAACGAAAGTAAATGGACTCCAGATTATCTCAAAAACTCCAGGAATTTCCCAAACTGCAATAACCACAAGGAAGCAAGCAAGAATTTTCGTAATCATGACTGATCTTATCTCATTGTACTTGTTAAAGATTCCAAGAGCTCCATACACCATGAGAGTAAAAAGTGTATGCATTGGACAGATATAGTACAACATGTAGTCATTGTTAAGAACAATACAACAAAATGAAACAAATAAGTTTAGCCGCCACATCATCTGCATCACAAATTAGAAAAATGTCAAGAACTGTTGGTAACTGGTATCCAGAAAACTTGATTGGTGAAAAGAAAAAATTGTGACTGCTAGTTTTCTTTATTTAAAAACAAAAAAAAGGAGAGAGAGAGAAATCACCTGTGCGAAGCGTCCAAAGCTAAAATCCTTTCTAATATAATAATAGGAGAAGTTTCCAAATCCAGTCATCCACACATAAGCAGCAATAAATACCCGGATAGCATTATAAATTTCCGTCGCAGCAAAATAATGGTACATTAAAAATAGAACCTGCAAAACCAAAAAAAGATTAAATAATAATAATAATACAATGTTATAATCTTCTATTAGGAATTTTGTTGTCGCATGGAAGTTTCTTTTCATTTTATCATATTCCCTAACATTATGCCCTACAAGATCGCACAACTGCACCTAAAATAATCTTACAAAAGTTGAAGAATAATATAGAAGAGATAAGAAAACAATCAGATTACTCACCCTACAATTTTCATTTTTGTATACATATAGGGTCAAGTATATATTTGCTTATTCAGAAAAAGAAATTATGACGACTCAAAATATGCTTAAGTCAAGGCAAGAAATCATCTTTTGACACCTTCAACTGCTGCAGAAATGATACGAAATAATGATAAATAGCATATTTTTCCTCTCATAAGAAATTAGATTTGGACCCATCATTTGTAAGGGTATTTGATTACAGAACTTATTTTTATTGTAAAGAACTTGCCTGCATCCACCCTTTCCATTCCTCTGTTTGATGCCGATTTAGGTAAAGTATTTCCTTTCCAGAAAATGCTGATTTATCATTGTGTTTCTTCAAAGAAGTCATTGCAGAGACAATGATGAGAAGAATGTAGAGAAAGAGGAAAAGATCCCGATTGTAATTCTGCTCGAGACAAAACCATTGATAATTAGCCGACCACATTGAATTCAATCAATGTCAATCAATAAGTATGCTCAGATTCCTTTCTTGTTCTCTAAGAAATGTAGTAATATGAGAAAACTTTCAGTCATATAGATATGAATAACAAACAAGTGGTTTAAGTTAAGCCCTATTTAGTTGTGTATGGGACAAATATATGTGCATCGAGGACAGAAGAAAAGCAGGATGGGAGGGAGGAATCTAAAAAGGACCAAGAAAGAACTGAAAAGCCAAACCCTGATAATTAATCTGTAAGCGCTTGTATAGAACATTTAGTCTGAGTTTATGGTAGTTGGAAAGTAGACCACAGAGAAGCTTACATTACTACACCATTGTTATAAAGGTACGATGCACTTCCCCAACTTATACTACCAGAACAATATTTAGATTGCCACATATAATGGAGTGTGAATAAAAGTCAAGATATTCGTATGGATAGAACGAGGTAAGATCAAGATCAAGCACCTTCTTAGAATCTCCCAGTAGATCTGTGCGGTCACATATGTAGTAATACACAAGAATCCCCCCAAATTCAGACCTACAAATTACAATAAAGTTTGAGCTGCCAGTTTTTTGTGACATTACCTCCCAAATGCTTGATTAACAACTTACATTGCTCGCAATGTAGCCCGATTTTCCAGCAAGAAGGACTCATCCAATGTCAAAAATCTAAGTTGTAAGAGTTTGAGGAGTAAGGATGGTATTTGATGAGAGTGAGAAAAGGCGGTAAAGCAATAGAGCAGGAAATAGGAATGACCTAATTAAATTTGTTTTAATTGATGAACTATGCAACTTTGCAGAGGCTGATCTTGCAAGGCCTCCTTCCAACAGAGCAGCCTCATCCTCGTTAACTTTATCTCCTTTCTCCTCACCCAATTCAACAAGATTATTGTCTGAATGACTGTAATCAAAGAAAGTGACATATACAGAGCCCCACGACCAAAAAACTCAGTAAGTAGCAGATCTAACAAATGAATTAGCCTATTCAATAAGCTCAAAATTGGTGGCAAAGAAATCACTAAGTTAACCAATATATATCACCATCAACGGTACACATCAAAGAAAGTTACTCACACTTTAGAAATAGGTGGAGACTTCTGGTATTCCAGAAACTCCGAATATACCCAGGCAACAAATATTGGGATCACAACCAGCAAAAAAGAAACCTGAAATATAACAATAAATTTCAATATAAAAGACGAAAAAAGAAGAAGAAAAAAACGATAAATGAGCAAAAACATGTGGAAAGGAATTACTTTTGAGTGTGTTAATATTGCGTAGTTTGCAATGTTTTTTTTCCATAACTTTTTTTTTTTCGTGGCATCTAAGCTAATTCTACGCCAAGTTGGACATAAATGCATTGATCTCATTTCTTAATTCTTACTATCAACTCAGTCCATAGACACAATAAATACTTCCCCGTCCTATAAGACTAATAAATAACGACTACTGTAGCATACATTGACGATTGTACAACAAAGCAGCACCCAAAAATAACGAACTCGCTTATCATTCAGAAAATAGAAACACAAACGCCTCAACGATTAATCTAATCAACAAATAAGTAATCAGAAACAATTTCACAACGAGAAATTGTACCAGGCCGGGCTTGATCCCCTGCGAATCATCCATTCGAAATCCCCTGTTAAAACCTGGCAAAATCAAATTGATCAAAAAAAAGAGCACACCGCCTTATATAGAAACAATCAAACAAAATTCAGAAAATGACCAGAAACGGAAATGTAAATCGATAATGGCACATACCACGAATTCACAAGCGTAATCAGACGCAGAAGCAAGAGGCTAGCACATCTGGGATTAAATTAGACGGAAAAAGAAGCCCTAATTGGGTAATTGGGCAAAGATCCAACACTGTAGTGATATAGAAGATAGAAAAAAGAGAAGAGAATGCATTTGCTTCAAGATTCAGTAACCTGTGGGAGGAAGGGTCTTTCTCCACTGATCATTTAGCCTCCAAGAAGTTGATGATTGGTTGCAATTGTAGTTGAGATGGTAGTTCTGCAGTGGGGCGCTCGTTGTTTTCACTGTTCTACAGATCTTGTCATCGCCATTTTCGTTTGGTTCAACGGCAATTTATACCATTTTTTTTTTTATAATGCTTCCCATTTTCCAAAGTTCACCGGCGTCTCTCTTTTTTTTTTTCCTCTTTAATTCTTTTTTGTACTTTATTATTTTTCCGGCTGCAAATTGAGTGTTTGGACAAGAGGGCAACTTTGACAATAAAGATACAAATGATGAAACTTAACTTGAGTGTTAAGAATCATTCTCCGTATTTGGATCATCATTTTTTTTTATAATTATATTCTTTTTAAATCACATATTTATTCTCCTTAAAACTACTTTTTGTTATTTATGTAACAACTTTTTATTCTCTATAATCATTTTTTACTCACATACTATTTTTTTTTTTCTCATTATCATTCTCTTTCCTTAAAGACAACTAATCATTCTCTCCGTAATTATCCATTAACTACAAATACAATTAATCATTTTACTCGTAATCATTATCTTTCTTATTCTTTCCTAATTTTCATTTCTTTCATAATCATTCTCATTTCTTTTGTTCCAAACACACCCTTATAGACGTTTTATATTGTAGTATAATATCTACATTTGTTCCATTTTTTGTTGGAATTTTTCTAGTTAAGAAAATTCAAAAAAAT
>JBBMEG010050576.1:0-16840 GCA_037832605.1 Cyclanthera cordifolia
AAGCCTTTCTGTTTTGCAGGCCCTTTCGTCCTCTACTAAACAAATAGTACTGTGGATAGACCGTTGACCATTTTTCGTCATCAACAATTATTAAATGAAGAATATTAATTAATATGTTGGACATATTAATTGAATTATTAATTATTGGATAATTATTAAAGTATAAAATTAATATATTGAATATATTAACTCTAAAGATTAATTTTTTTTTTATCTATTGAATATATTATTTAATTGAGATTAGTTGGATAAATATCAATTAAAAATATAAAAAATAAAAAATGACATATTATATTTTTTCTAATTTAAAGTGTAAAGAAACTTGGATTACATGGCTGGATCCCACGTCCTTGGTAGTGCTACCCAGACCAATTCTATTGTGCTATTTAACTTATTGCTATGTTGATGGTGAAAATTATATTTTTGTATATATAACCCTGTTTTTATTATATCAATAAATAAAAATTTCAAAATTTTTATCAAATATCGTTGGAAGATAGTGTAATAATAAATTTAGTTTTAATAATGATTTTAAAATTAAATAAATTTTTATGGGATATATTTTCAAAAACTCTATTTTCTTCTTCTTCTTCCCTCTTTTCTCTTTACTCGATGCGAATCTTTTTATGCTCTTCTTCTTCTGAAAAACGTCTCATCTTCTTCTTTCCCTCTATTTTCTCCCTTTATACCTCGCGTCCTCAAGTTCTTTTGTTCTTCCCAAAAACTCCATTTTCTTCTTCTTCTTCCCTTTCTTTTCTTTTTACTCGTGACTCAGAATCTTCTTCTCACCAAAATGCCTATACTTCTTCTTCTTTCCCTCTATTTTAACTTTACCCACGGCCGAAACCCTCTCACAAACCCCCTCAAAACCTCCTAAAATTCTTCCTATTTCTCAAAACCTCAAAAAACTCTTCACCATTTTGCTTTTCCTTCTCATTTTCATCTCTTTTTACAACTTGTTGAATGGATCAAGACTCTTCTCTTCCACATCCTTCATTTCAAAGGTACTAATGCAATTTTTTTGGAATTTTTCTATGGGTTTAGTTATATGTTTTAAATAGTTTTATTTATTTTATATGTTTTAAATAGTTTTATTTATTTTGTATGTTAAATTTGTATTATAAGTAGTAACTAATTTTTTGAATTTTAAAGTTGTGGCTTAAAAATTTGGTGTTTGGATTTTTACCTTGTGTGTAGGTATAGTTTTAGTTGAGATATGGATAAGTTATGGATGCTTAAGGATCGAATGTCACAAGAATATAGTTTAGGAGTTGAGACTTTTATGAATATGTGTTACGACTTTCTGAAGGGTCAAATGTTGGTTGTTGTCCATGTTTGAAATGTGTGAATGTCTAGTACCAAGAGGTGAATGTAGTAAGAGACCATTTATTTGTAAATGGTATCGATTAAAGTTTTGTCACATGGATTTGGCGTGGAGAATCTATATAGAGGAAAAGAAGCAATATTGAAAGTGTTCAAATCGATCAAATTATAGATGAGGATTTGGATCATCAAATATGTATGTTTGAGGCTACACACGATTATTTTAACGAAAAATCGCCAATATTTGAGCAATCATTAACATAGTGTTGTAATTTAAGAATATGAATTAAGTTTTATATGGTTGGAAGCATTTTTAGATTAGTCATTTGGTAAAAAAAATATATTATGCCAACGAGTTCAATTCTTTAACATGATGAAAACAATGTTAAGGTCTCAATTAATATGGTAGTTGATGGGGATTCTATATCCACTTCCTCCTCCATCTAGTACTATAGGTCTGATTCACCCTTGTAGCTGGTTCTATCTCATTGTAAAACAATTTCATTTGAATGGAATAAGGTAGACCATGGTTAGGACACTTTACTAATTATTTCATATCATACTACTTAAATCCAATGATTTCATTTTTTACTTCTACATTTCTAGTAGAAGGGTTGTAGTTAGTAATAAATTTATCAGCCAGTGTTTCACAAGATGTGATAGTGCTAGAAGGCAAAGTAACCACACAGACTTTAGCAGTGTCCCTTAAGGAATAAGAAAATAATGTAAGCCTCAGGTCATCTTATGTTACATTGAGTATCTTAAATGAATCATTAGCCCCCATAAATTATCTGAAGCGTTGATATAAGTCTTCAAATGCAAAACCATGGAATTGACCAATGGATTGCAGCATTTATATCATCATTGGCTATAAAGTTTTCACTTAATAGTTGAATGTTAGGGGTTGTGCATAAAACACCTAGTAGTTTGTAGATTTAAAAATAAGGAATTCAATGTTAGACATTTATTGTTATTTTTCAGTTTTTAATAAGAATTATTATATTTCATAAATTATGCATTTAATATTCAAATGTCATTAAGACTTATCATATTAGTTCGATTAATGTCGATATGCTCATGGTTATTTGGATGCACACTTGGACGAGTATTTGGGACATATAAGTGGATCTAGTTCCAAGTCAATAACTTAATTCGTCTATAATATATAGACTAAGGCTAGGGCCTAAGTCCTGGTAACACTGTTGGTGCGGCCCACTTTATAAGAGGTTCAAAAGGCCTGATCTTCGTCAGATCACATCTTGAGAGACAGTAGCTGATGTACACTTTAACATGTGCGTAGGGCTGCTATGCAAAAATGAGTTTTTGCATAAGATGCGACCATAAGTTTTATAATCGAGCTAGTAACTTTAATATAGACTCACATAAACTACTTTGCTCAGGATGATAGTATGCCGATGTGATCTTAATCTTGAGTGGGTTGCGAACTCATGCTTTATGAAATTGTCCTTGATTGTATGCCGATGTGATATAAATTCTGCTTTATGAAATCTCCAATAATTATCAAACCAACTAATATGTCAAACATATTAATTTAAAATTCTTAAATTTAATAATAATTATCCAATAGCTATTAACCTAATATGTCCAACATATTTACAACTGAGAACTCAATATTTTTCCCATAACTATTAATAATTAATTTATCAAACAAATTAATTTTTTCTCAATAATATTTATATCCCATATATTAATTCATTAAGTTTAACCATTGAACTTAATACTCCTATTACTTATGTCTCACATTATTAATTCTTTGAACTTGAACTGTTCAAATTCATTTCTCTTATGGAACATTGGTATAATGAGCTAGCCCGGGGATCGGTGGACCTATAGATTACAAGCTACAACGACATGAGATCGTTCACTAGTTTATTCCACTAAAGGCCTGTGTTGAACTCTCTCGCACTAAAGAACCAATTATGGTCCATATATATAATTGGTCATCTGTTATTTGATCCTTCACTAGTTTGTTTGTAATTCACAGCTAGGAAAAGAAATTTGTTCGACCTTTGTGATTCCATATTTCTCCTTAAGCGCCAATGATTCCTCTAATGAACAAGTTGTTTGTAGTCAAACTACAAACCAGTTTCCTTTTGGGTCAATAAGAGCCGCGTATCCTTTGTGCAAGTCCACAAATCAGTTCTTAAAGAAACAAGTCTATATCTTCCTCAATATTATAGAATGCATAAATTCTTTGTTATGACGTTGCGTTCCTACCTACTCACTATGATAATCTCCAACGTTGGGGAGTTATTGACCTATTGCTTTTTTACTAGTTTCACCTATGCACATCAAATGACATTTTCATAAAGCAAGAGTTCCCAACCCATTCAGGATTAAAATCTCGTCGACATACGATCATTCTTATCGAAGCAATTGTTATGAGTCTATAACATAATTACTAGCTCGATCATAAAACTTCTTGTCCAATCATATGCAAAAGCTTTTATTTATCGTTCTTATCCCAAAATGACTTTGGTATCTTCCTTTCTTTTTGTCCGTGTTGAACCAGCCGCATCTGAACATCATCACTTTTCTCGAACTCACGAATGAAGCTTCTAAGACTTCAGTAAGTACACCGTAAAAGTTGTACGAGCCATCTGAACTATCACCTTCACCTTCAACCATTATGCCTCAATTTTGTGTAACATGACCAACATCATTCGTTATTGTATTATAACGAACTTTATTCACTATACAAGTTGTATACGAGCGGTAAAGTGAATTAGGGCGCATAGCCATTGCGTATAAATCATTACACTTATTGTCATTCTTTCACAATTCAAGAACTTCTTTTTTAAACCACTCAATAAACTCTTTCGCAATTCAAGAAACCTGTTTTGTCGCCTTTGCCTCCATAAAAGGCGACACGCTTTTTTCCGTCGCCATTTCTATTCAACAGCGACAGATTTTCTTTCCGTCGTCGTTGCCCTCATTGCCTTTAAGCCAATTTCTTGTAGTGAGCTCCAAAACCGACAATAAATAGAATTGGTGTCAGTTTTGGAGCGACACTAAAAGTTTTTAGTGTTAGTCAAGACCGACACCATATAGCATTGGTGTCGCTCCAAACGAACACCAATGAGCGACACCGAAGGATTTTAGTGTTGGTCAGGACCAACACTAAGAGCCTTTGCCGTCGCTCATCCTGCGTGACACCTAAGTCTTTCGGTGTCGGTTTTGGCCCGTCACAAAATGTGCCAGTCACTAAACATTTTTAATGTCATCTGTATTAATGACGGTCATTTTTCCGACACCATTTATGAAATGTATCGGCATATGACAGACACTAAAACTCCGGTTTCTACTAGTGATCAAAAGAGTTATGTGAATTGTTGGAAGCTAATCATACTTTTGTTTTTGTAGCAAAATGCCTTAACGATTTTGAAACATTGAAGAAGGCTTTAGTAAATGCACTAATTATGATTTCCCCATACCAGAACAAGCCATTCAAAATAATGTGCGATGCGAGCAATTATGTGATTAGGGCAATTATTGGTCAGCGTGGCAAAAAGCTTATTTGTTTAATCTATTATGCAAGTAAGAACTTGAATGATGCACTAATGAATTACACGACAAGGAAAAAGAACAATTTATTGTGATTTACTCATTATACTAGTTTAGATCTTATATTTTGTAGGAACAAAGGTTACAATTTTCACAAATCATACTACATCCATTATCTCATGAGAAAACCTAATGCAAAACCGCAGCTGATCATATGAATTCTTCTATTACAAGAATACGATGTGAAGATTAAGGATACAAAGGGATGGAAATTTAGCGGCTGATCACTTATCTAGACTAGAGCACCCAATATCTAATTTGATATGCATCAAGCTTCCCTAATTTTTTAGACGAGCAACTTTTCATGATAGAGAAATCAAATATTCCAAAAAGTTCAGGTTTGTAGATATTGCTAATTATTTGACAAGTGATGTTTTACCTATTGCATGAGTAGTATTAGCTTAACCACCAACATTAATAGAACTGTAAATAATTGCTACTTCAATATTAAGCGGTGAATATTTATGGCATGCGAATCTTCCCGAATTCTAGATTTTTCACTTAAGGAAATTTCTAGTTTTTCACTTTATGAAATTATTTTAAGAGGGATCAACAGCGAATTGTTTTTCCTATCACTATGAAAAATATTTTGCAAACCCTAAGCGCTATCTCTCTCTGTCCCAATCATATTAAGAAAGAAACTTTTCTTTTTCTCCACATTCTTAACTAATTGGTTGCACGATATAGAGAACAAGAAGTGACTTTAATGTGCATGGATGTGTTTAGGCAAACAATGTAGGGTTAATATGGCATCCACGTTGGATGTTACCATAGTGAGTAGTTGGAAACACAAAGTCATAAAATAAATTTCACTCATTCCCAAGTGTTGTCGAAGTTGAGAAGTTGTTCCATTAGGAACTTATGTCAGATATTGAACATAAAGTACTCGGCTCTCAATGGTTTGAGAGGATATTTGTTAATGGTTGAACCATGACAACCTTGTTCATGAAAAGATTTAGTGGTGCTTAAGGAGAAATATTTCATGGAGTTCAAAGGACTCTTGTCACAGCTATAATTACGAAAAACTTGTGAAGGATCATTTAAATGATTGATTATATTTGTGGACATAACTTGTTCCATAGTGGGAGGGAGTTCATCACATGCCTTTAGCAAAATAAGTCTTATATATGTTAACAACTATGGATTAAAGCCGAGGTTGTTTGGCATTCAATCTATTTGTCCATGAGTCCCCAAGCTAGTTGATTGTTGAAATCCACGTTTAGACTTCATTATTTATGCATGTACCGCATAAGAACTCCCAAGCACATCATTTCGTAGACTTGGTCACAGTTGCTAGTACACTATTCATGTAGACTACAAGTTTGAATGATTCAAACTAATTAATAAAATTTATTGGACAGCTTAATTAAAAGGAATCTTAGTTTTATTTATTAAACTAAGATATTGGATATAATAATAAACTATTGTTTATTAGATAAACAACAACGGTAAAGAACTAATTAATTAATATATAAGATATATTAATTTAAAGAAAATCTATTGAATATATATTCATAGACAACTAATTAATATATTAGAGATCAATTAATGAGAAAAGATAATGAGAATATTTATGAAATAAATATTTTCATTATTATTCAAAAGAGATTTTCTTGTATATTGAATATGCCAAATATATTTTATTTATAAGATATTAGAAATATTATGGTTATTAAGATTGTAAGTAAATGATAACTAACACATATGAGAACTATTTACTAATTTAAAAGGAGCTCTCAGAAAAAACAATGTCAAAATATAAAAGATTTTGGGAAGTTTAATTGCTAAAGTATCATATTTCATATACAATTTCGTGAAGTAGCAACTTTTGTGTAGAATATGATATTTCAAGAATTTTTGATTTTTGTGCATGAATGTGTGATTAATCCAATTTCGAATTAGAGAAGCTAAGTCGAAGAAGGAAGAAGAGTTGGAATAAAGAAATGATGTTTTTAAGAGCACGTTTCACTAAATAAGTGTCAAAATCTTTTGAGTGGTATGATTCTCAAGGTGAAATAGAGCAATCTAAACCGTTAGAGGTAGTTGGATATATTAATGGATTGCTAGAGCATTTCTAGGGAGAATTCAAATTTACTTTTCATTTTTCTGAATTTTAGATAAGAAGTTTGAGAGCATTTTTAGAGTTTTAGCTTGAGCGATTGGAAGCGATAGAAGGAGTTAGGACCTAAAACTCTAGTTTTTTCAATATTCGATCTAGGTTTTTTTCTCTCTATTCTTTCTTTTACTTTTGTTTTTATGTTTTCTAGTTTTTTTTTTTACGACTTGATTGTGAGTTTTACTTTAATGCATTAAAACTTTGAATTGATTCTTAGTTGTGTTGTTCAATATTGTGATCATGATTATGATTGTATTTGTTCTCTTAATGATAGTATTTTAAATTTGAGGATGAATTTTGTAGTTATTGTTGAATGAATGATATATGTGTCAATGATGACTAAATCTATTTAGACAAGATTTGGTTTGTGTGATTTTAGATTGTGACACTTGCAAATAGAAATATGTTGAATTATCATGCATTGTTGTAGAAATTTAAATATATTTCGTCTTACAAACTATTTTTATTATACTTATTGATCACTTTGAGAGATGGTTTAGCAAATAAAACTGCATTAAATTAATTAGGTTAGTGATATTTCTCTCAGTATTTGATAAAGAGTCAAAGATAGCCTTTGTGCTAATGTTGTTAAATTGAATTTATTTAAAATACTCTAGTTTGAGAGAGGTGGTGGGTATGTAAAACAATGATTCACCTTCTTTCCATGACATTCAATGTTGTAGAACTCTAATTTTCATATTCCTGATACAATCGACCTTTTAATTTGGTGAATTTGCATTATTATTGTTTGTTGTTATTACTCTGTGTTGATTTTTTTTCTTTACTTAGGCATTTTCAATTCTATATTATATTTTGATTATTTTAACCAAAAAATTCTTGCATATTGACTTTAGAAGTTAAAATAATTCAAATTCCTAAGGAGAAGAACATTTTAGAAGATTTAAAACTTGACTACAACTATGACTATGTATACTTGCACATTGGACATTGATTAGTGTTATTTTGACAAATTACAATAGCATGTGCATAACAATTTAAGGTAGGATAAGGTCGTAACAATAAACCTACGTTTACAAGAGACCTTGGGGCTCATTGTAAACAACTTATTGGATGTCATCTCATGTCATCTAAAACTCTTCCATCTTCATTTTCTATAAAGGCTTTCCACCGAGCACTCAGTGTTGTAGATGTTAGGGGTTGTGCCCTAAATACATAGTTGTTTGTATATTTAAGAACGGGCATATAATGTCATTTTCATATGGCTGAATCATAAGTTTTATGATCGAGCTAGTAATTTCGTTATCTACTCGTATCAACTAGTTGTTAAGGATGATCATATGTCTATGTGAACTTAATCTTGACAAGGTTGCAAACTCCTGCTTTATGAAAGCGTCCTCCATGGGTGATACCAATAAAATAGCACAGGGTCAATAAGCTCATCACATTGAGGATTGTCGTAGTGAGAGTAGGAAATACAACGTCACAAAAAAGAATTCACGCATTCTCTAATATTGTGAAAGATGTAGAGATGTTCTCTTAAGAACTTATTTCTAGGATTTGAACAAAGGGTACTCCCCTCTCATTGGAATGAGACAACACTTGTTTATAGTGAGACTATAAAGAACTTGTTCATTAGAGGAATTAGTGGAGTTTTTTGGAGAAAGATGTAATCACAAGGTAGAACAGATTTCTTTTTCCAACTGTGAATTATGAACAAACTAGTGAAAGATCATATCGTAGATGACCGATTATAATTGTGGACGTTAACTTGTCCTATAGTGCGAGAGAGTTCAACACATGTCTTTAGTGGAATAAGCCTAATGTTAACGAAGAAGGATTGATCCAGATCATTGTAGCTTTCAATCTATAGGTTCATCGTTCCTCGGGCTACCTCATTATCGCTGGTACACTGTTTCATTTGAGAAATGAACTTGAACCGTTCAAATTCATAGGATTAATTATGTGGGGCATAATTAATAGGAATATTGAGTTTAATGGTTAAACTAAATTAATTAATATATTGGATATATTAAATTTAATATTGATTAGAAAAATACTATAGATAAAAAATAAATTTATTGGATAAATTAATTATAAATAATTATGAGATAATTATTTCGTTCTCATTTGTAAATATGTTGGACATATTGGGTCAAAAATTATTGGATAATTACTATTAAATTTAAGAATTAAAAATTAGTAAGTTAGACATATTCATTGGTTTAATAATTATTGGATAATTATTAAAGTAGAGAAATAACATATTGGATATATTATTATTATATGGATTTATTTATTTAAAAAATATATTTGATATATTATAATTTTTGGAGTTTATTGGATAAATATGAAATAAAATAAATAAAATAGTATTATAGATTTTTAAAATCTGTATTTAAAATTAAAAAAGAAAATCATTGATTTTTTTTTAATATCTTTAATTTTAGATATTCAATGATAATATTTTATTTTTCTATTTTAAATATTCACCTCTCTACTCTAAATAGAAATTCTTGGGCTTTTTCATTCTCATCCAACATGGTTGTGAGAAAACTAATTCTCAAATTCAGAAATCCTTTGGGAACTGAATAGTCTCTTTTTCTCCTATGATAAAATCTCTTCCCAGCTCCTTTTCTCTTAGCACTTGCCGATCATACTCAGCAGGATCCACCAGAATTGATCAGAGGCGTTAATCAAGATGAGTGTTTTATTATTCAACAACACTTAATCACCTCAGGGTTGAATGAAGACTAATAATTAATTGGATTAATTATTAAATAAATAAATTTTTGTAATTACCTACACAATTCTGCCGCGTTATTTCCATGCTCCTACCTCATAATTGTCAACCGTAGAGAGGCATAGTTGAGAAGTCTTTCAAGAAGTCTTGATGGTATAAAGGGCATAGTTGAGAAGTCTTTCAAGAAGTCTTTAGGGTATAATCGATCATACTCAAAAGTCAATGACAATCTAGTTTAGAATAGAGACGTTAGTAAATTATAATGCTCAATGACAACATTATCACCTAACCGTTATGCATCTAAATTAGTATCATAAATATTCTCAATAAAAACAATTGCTTAACTCTTAGTTTGTGCTTGTTATTTTCTCCATTTGCACTTTAATAATTAGTACATAATGTGCAAGGCACTTTACCAAATTTACCAAATGAAGGAGCAAAGTAACCTTTATATTTGCTCAATTCTAGAGTATGTTGTTAGGTTTCCTCAAGAACATGTAAATACATAAGAATTCAAACAATAAACATTTAAATCTATAGTTTTACATATGTCATAACAAATTTCTGTTCAACATGTAATTAGTTGAACCGCACAGTTACCGATCGATAATATATAAAAAAAATATACAAACATGTAAATAAATAAATAATGATTTTATTATTTGAATGGTAAATGGGGACGTTTACGAGTGGGCATTATATTTTCGTTTGAAAAGACTAATGGGTTTACAAAGTATTGACAACCAAGCTCTAGATCTTTGGCTATATATGTCTTGTGATATTTCATTCATATATGAGATCTTTTCTTAAAAACCTTTCTTTTTTTTTTGATATATATTTTTAAAAAGCTTTATGTTATAAGCTAAAAATATCCCGAAAAACTTAGAAGAGATGGGGACTCGCACGAAGGACAAATAAGCCAATGCCAACCTGGAGGCCTCGACAGCCAAGCCCATTGCAAACCCCTCGGGGATCCGTCTCGCCATTTCCTGCCCTTCATGGATGGCCAAGTCCATTTTCGACCCCTTGGGGGTTAGCCTCGCAATTAGCGACCTCTCGGGGGTCAGCCTCGCCATTACAAACCCCTTGGGGGTTGGCCAAATGGAGGCCACAACCCCTCAAGGGTCGGCCAAGTCCACAAACCCCCCGCCCCCCCAGGGTCGGCCAAGCAAGTTCGACACCTCTAGGGGTCGGCCAAGGAAGGCTAGGACCCCCCCGAGGTCGGCCCTTGCAACCTCAACCTATTCGGGTCCGGAAACTAGTAGGTCCATCCGAGTGGATGGGTCGTGAAGGTCAGGACTGTCCGAAGAGTCGACCTAGTCCAAGTAACGTTTCGAGGCGCCACACCCCAAGGCATCGCTCGTTATAACGAGTAGGTCCATCCGAGTGGATGGGCCGTGGAGGTCCAGACTCTCCAAAGAGTCGACTGAGTCTAAGTAACGTATGGAGGCACTGCAACCCGCGCCGTCGCCCGTTATAACGAGTGGATCGGCCCCATTGGGTCAACCGTAGAGGTTAGGACTCTTCGAAGAGTCGACCGAGTCCAGAATCAAGATTGTTACACCTCAAAAGGGTAACGACTATGAGTTACGCTGGTATTCATACCCGGCATAATGGCGGACGTTTCTAACGGCTGGTTTTTATATCGTCATAAGTGAGCTGTAGCAGTTATGAAACCGACTACTATAAAAGTTAAGGCATTTCTACCTTCCAGGGGACGGATCCTAAGCTAAGTACCCTAGAGCCATTCTTAGTACTCTAAATTACTCTCCCTAATTCTGTTTCTGACTTAGGCATCAGAGGCCCTGTGGCTCACATCACACTGGTGTGTCCTAATTTTGATTTTTTTTTTGCAAGCCCTTTCGTCCTCAGTTTAAACAAATTCATCGTGGATATTCGTTGACCATTTTTCGGCATCAAATTTTTCATAAATGGGATAAAACAACACTATTGACCTTATTTCAAAACCATATTATATTTCAAAATATATAGTGTTTATACCATACTTTTAAAGGGGATTTTTTTTCATTTCTTTTTTGAAATAGGTTATTGATGAACCAAACAAAGTTGAATGTATGGACTTGATGGGTGTGGGCATGCATAAGATTGTCCCTTTAAAGAGCAATACAAGCATAAATTGTTGGAAGCTTCTTACTTATCTCAACTTCTATGTTGTATCAATTAGAATATTAATTTCATTGATATAGTTGCAATGATATTAATAGGTAATGATATTCATTTGAAACTTACTATAAAAATGAATTATATATTTATTTATTAATGGTTTCATTATTTAAATGGTAAATGAGGACGTTCACGAGTGACCATTCTATTTTCGTTGGAAAAGCCAAACAGGTTTACAAAGTATCCACAACCAAGCTTTTAGTCTAGACCTTTGCTTATATTTGACTCATGATCTTTCTTCCATATATGAGATCTTTTTTTAAAAGTGTTCTTTTTTTTATTTTAGATTTTTTAAAAAAATCTTTCACAAATGGGATAAAACAAGATTATTGACCGTTATTTCAAAATCATACTATGTTTCAAGATATATGTCTTTATACCATCTTTTTATGAGGTTTTTTATGTCTTTATACCATACTTTTATGAGGGTTTTTTTTTCATTTCCTTTTTGCAATAGGTTAATGATGAACCAAACAAAGTTGAAAGAATGGACTTGATGGGTGTGGGCATGCATAAGAATGTCCCTTTGAAGAGAGTATATACTTGATTGGTGTGGGCACCATAAGATTGTCCCTTTAAAAGAGCAATACAAGCATAAATTTTTTAAAGCATCTTACGTGTTTCAACTTCTATGCTGTATTCATTAGAAAATTAAGTTTTAATGATAGTCTTTGAGGTTAAAAAAAAATAAAGGTAAATTATGAATTCAGTCCCCATGGTTCGATGAAAGTTAGAATTTAGTACCTATGATTTAACAATCTAGACTTTGGTGTTGATTGTTAGGAAAATCTACGATTTAGTGCCCATGATTTGAAAAATTAGAATTTAGTCACTAAGATTTGATAAAATCAAAAAACGGTATATCATTCGTAATTGTTGGTGAATAAAATACGTAGAAGTTAGTCATTTATGTGTTTAATGATGATGGTTTGATATATGTAATTGATTGGACAAAAACATATAATTCATACATCACATTTACGTACTTAATTCAGCTATGATTTACGAATAACATGGACTATTTTTTAGGTTTTATCAAATCATATAGACTAAATTCTATTTCTTCAAACCATATGGATTAAATTTTCTATTTCACCAGACCATAGGAACTAAATTATTTATTTCTCCAAACTATAGGAATATTGAAGTAATATAGATTTTAAAACCATAGGAACTGAAGTCTAGATTTTCAGACCATAGACTATACTTTAATTTCATGAAACCATAAGGGCTAAATTTATAATTTACCCAAAAGATAACCATGGTTTAAAGTTTTATGAGTTGGCAAGAAAATAAAATAAAAAAATCTAAATGATTTATGTTGACTTTCTTCTCCTCCTGTTTCATCTTTTTCATCTACCCTCTTTCACCGGCCTTCACCTTAGTTTCACAATCAGCAAGACAACCTAAAAGTCACCCAGTGTTATTGCACTTAAAAGTTAGTTTGGTATGAGAGTTATAATACTAAAACTACTGCAAGAAAATATAACATAACAAAAATCACTTAAAAAAATGTATAATGGCACTTAATGACTTTGGTTTCTCTACTAGTTTTGATATAAAAGGAAAACTAAGTGCTGTAGGCTAAAATATCTTGAAAGACTCGAAAGAGATTGAGACCCGCACGAAGGAAAAATAAGCCAACGCCGACCCTCCGAGGTTGGCCAAATGGAGGCCTCGACCCCCAGGGGGTTGACCAATACTCTTGTCGACCCCTCGGGGGTCGGCCACGCCATTGCCGATCCCCCAAGGGTCAGCCTCGCCACTTTTGACCCCTCAGTGGTTGGCCAAATGGAGGCCACAACCCCCTGGGGGTCGGCCGAGTCCATATTGTCCCTCCGAGGATCGCCTAAGCAAGTCCGACTCCCTGAGGGTCGGCCTTGGAAGTGAGGACCTGCCAAATTTGACCAAGTCCAAGTAACTCCAGAGTCAAGGCCATTAAACCTTCGAAGGGTAACAGTCAAGAGTTACGCTAGTATTCATACCCGGCTTAATGACGAACATTTCTAACGGCCGACCATTACTTCACCATAAGTGAGCTGCAGCGGTTATGAGATTGGCTGCTATAAAAGTCAAGTCATTTTCCCGTCAAAGGGATCAGATCCTAAGCTAAGTACTCTTAAGCTATTCCTAAAGTTCCAATTTACTCTCCCTAAATTAGTTTCGGACTTAGGAATCGGAGGCATTGTGGCTCACACCACACAGGTGAGTCCTAATTTCATCTTTTTTGCAGGCCTTTTCGTCCTCAGCTAAACAAATTTACTGTGGATATCCGTTGACCATTTTTTGGCACCAACAATAAGTGAAATTAGAAAGATGAAGATGAAAAAGGAAGAAAATGAAAGTCCCTATAAATCATTTGGATCTTGTATTATTATTTTCTTGCCAAACGTATCAAATTTTAAACCATTGTTACTTTTTATTTTTTTTACTTCAAAGACTATTTTAAAGCTTTTTACAAAGTTGAGGGACCAAAATTGAACATTTGAAAGTCTATGACGAAAATAAAATAAGGGTGATATTTGAAGAACTAAAATGGTATTTTAACCAAAACAAAAATCGTTGCGACATGAATATTCCAACATATAAAGATTTTTATATACAACATTTACCTTATTTTAAAGAACAAGCATTTAATGTTATATTTTTGCTATTAATAAAGGTTATTATTTCATTTTATCCTAAAATGTCATTCAACCTTATCACAATAATTGGAATAATGACGTCATGTCCATGGTATTTGGATGTATATTTGGACAAGTATGTGAGTCATACAAGTACATCTAATTGCTTGTCATTAACTAACAACATCTATAATATATAGACTAAGGCTAAGGCCCCTAAATTTTGGTGACATTGTTGGTAGGACGAACTTTATAAGGGTTGAAAACAATTTGATCCTGGTTGTTCATGTGGATAAATGTGAATGGGGGTGTCTAGGCAAAAAAATATTTTTGCATAAGACTCGACCAATGTTTTATTATCGAGCTGGTAATTTCGTTATAGATTCGTATCAATTACTTAATTAAGGATGATCATACGTTGATTAAGGATGATCCTTAGTGGGTTGTGAACTTTTACTTTATAAGAGCATCGTTTAACTTGCATGGGTTAGACAACTAAAATAGCATTGGGTCAATAAGCCTCTCACCTTTCGAATTGTCGTAGTAGAAGGAATTCACGTCTTCCGTGATGTTGAGAAAAATATAGATTTGTTTTCTTAAAAACTGATTCCAAGAATTGAACAAATGGTACTCGTATCTCATTGGCCAGAGTTGACACTTGTTTATAGCTATATTATAAATAACTTGTTTATTAGATAAATCACTGGCGCTTAAGAAAAAAGATAAAATCATTAGGGTATAACAAATTTCTTGTCCTAGCTTTGCATTTGGAACAAGCTCCTGAAGGATTATATGATTGATGATCGATTATATCCGTAGGCGTTAACTTGTGATATAGTTCAAAAGAGTTTAGCATAGGTCTTTAGTGAAATAAATCTAGTGTGAATAGAAAATGATTAGATCTCGCATCATTCTAGCTTTCAACCTATTGGTTTACCATCCCCAAGATAGCTCATAATTGATGATACACTATTTTATTATAGATGACGTCTGAAGAGTTCAAATTCATATATTAATTAAGTGGGACATAATTAATATGAGTTTTACGTTTAATGCTTAAACAAAATTAAATAAAATATTGGATATATTAATAATTTAATATTTTTTGGATAAATATTAACAAGCATAAATAAATTTATTTGGATAAACTAATTATCAAATATTATTGGATAATTATTTAGAGATCTCAATTGATAATATTTGGAATCATTTTTCTAATAATTATTGGATAATTATTAAATTTAAAATTATAATTAATATGTTGAACATATTAATTGGTTCAAAGATTATTGGATTATGTTGACCAATTTATGTTATTTATTGTATTGAAATCGCACATCTAAAAATATATATATCAAAATTATAAATTTAGTTTTGATAGAATTTAGTGTTTATGGTTTAAAAATGTAGACTTCAGTCTCTATGATTTGGAAAAAGATATAATTTAGTCTCTAAGATTTGATAAAATCATAGAGTACTATTTCTTAGGTTTTATCAAACCAATCCGAACTCGTGACAACATGGTCTTTGCATATACATTGATGCCAGTGAGCTGATGCTCTTTTAGCCGAAAGTTTTTGTAGTTAAACAACCTCCACCACGAATCTTTTTGTTTTGTTTTTTTTTTTATATTTAAGATGCATCCATCCCCAATAATAACATGCTTATTAGTTAAATTTAACAATTATATTTTGTCACCATTTAACAACCAATTTTTCTTTCATTTGTCAAATAAGTTACATCTAATTTCATTCTTCAATTCCAACCAATTACGTATAAGCGTATGAAAAGCGGTTTCAAAAAAAACTTCTTCAATTTTTTAAAGAGACATTCAAAAAAAAGTTGGGTGAGTGAATCACGGTTTAAAAATTGTTTTTTTTCAAACTTTTGCGCTAATAAAAAAAAGAAGATAAATAATGCAAGGCTACTCATATATTTAGTGATTTTGGCATTGTATTATTTTCTAAATCAATGTATACATATTTGCTAAATTTTTTAGATGTTAAAATTTTATAGCCATTTTCAATTTCGTGTAAATAATAGAAAAATGAAACACAAAAAATTACAAGACTATGATTGAGCATGTTTAAATATAGGGATTTTTCATGTAGAACAAAAAAACACAAAAAAATTCAACTTTTGCAAAATTATTTTCTTGCCAACGTTTAAAATTTTAAACCATGGTTACTTTTTTTTTTTAATTTCAAAGACTATTTTTAAGCTTTTTACGAAGTTGAGGGACCAAAATTGAACATTTGAAAGTCTATGGGCAAAAATAAAATAAGGGTGATATTTGAAGGACAAAAA